>VZRR01003269.1:226-146185 GCA_013398015.1 Oreocharis arfaki | reverse complement strand
TGAAGAGAAAAGAAAGAGAGACCGATAAAAGAGGGCATTAGGGCCTTTCTGTGCTCTGAAATTGATTTCCAGCATTCAGGACAGTCAGTCGCATTTTGTCCATCACCCGACGGACTGCAGGGAACACACTGGAACGCTACGAATTTTTAGACTCAGAGGGGCTGTGTAAAACTACACTTAAGCCCTGAAAGGAGAAAAGTAGCTTATTGTCCCCTCTCCCTGTCTTGTTCTCAGCTTAAATTAATTACATTTATACAATATTATTAAAAGATAATCTGGGGAACTATCCCTTTGAGTATCTGCTGGTGAATATGGCCGACCATAAATTCTTATTCATTTTTTGTGTCAATCATGCTATTTCATAAAGTGTTTTTATGGATGAGATTCTTTTTGTCCAGGTAATCTGAAATTAGCAAAATCAACAGCGCTACCATCAATTTATCTTTGCAGTTGTGCATATGCTGATACCTTCTTCTCCAGGCAAGAAGATTAGTCAGGAACATTTTTAAACCCTTGTTCCATTCACAAAATGTTAACTTTCTTACAAGAAAGGCTTTTAGAAACACACAGTCATATTCCAGCTGGTGGAGCTCAGTAAATAGCAAGAAGATTTGTCCACAAACATTCCCTGAACTGGAAGAGAGTTGTGACTCAGCCACCTTTATTAACCTTCTGCTTTAATTTCCACAAAAACTGATGCCTTTGGGATATTTTTGCTTTTTTTTCTGCTGACAGAAAGCATTAAAAATGCACTGAATTTACTGCGGAGTTGCTACCAACATATTGAAGTTCTACAGAATAGGTTTCCTTGGCACAAATGCAAACGTGTAACTTCATAGAGCAGCTGTAACAGACATGGGTAGGCCCAGTTATCAACTGCTGAAATTGGTCAAAGCATGAACCCACACCTATCATTAGACCAAATATGAATTATAAACCAGGCATATGTAGACTAAAGCACCCAATTCTGAAAAACAACCCACTGAGCTCCAGTGGAAATCTGCCCATTGAGTCCAGCAAGCCTTGAATGAGGCCCTGTCTGCAGGGGAACATTTAGTCACTGAAAAGGTACCTTGAGCATTTTGTCTGTAGCATGATCTGGGTGAAAAATACAGCAGTTAATGTAAATGAGTGAAATATCACGTGCCATCTTTCAAATGCATTTGCAACAGAATTGAACAACCTGGACACCTGTTCAAAGACCCAGCTAAAAGATGTTTTTAACCCCCCAGAACTTCAAACTAAAACACACGTAGCATTTTCTTAATTTGTCACCATTTTTTTCTTGTTGTTTTCTTGGAGACAAAAGGGATACTTGCATACTTTCCTCAGAATTTGAATGCTAAAATGTACCTTAAAATTAAAATGGAAAATGTTAAACACTTAAATCAGAAACTGTAGTTTCAAAGAAAATTACAAAATGCCTCATGAGTAGCTATATTAAATAGGTTATTTAATTTGGGAGCATGAATGTTTAGAAATTATGATCAAACTTCTATATTTTCTAGAGTAATTGAAAAAAGTATTCTCCTCATACAATCAATAGAATTAAGAGTTGTCCAGTGTCCTAAGTACTGGAAGAATTTGTGAAAAGCATTATTCTAATGCTTTTTCAGGTTGCAGAAGCAGTGACAGTGATGTGATCTAATCAAGCATTCAATTGCCAACATACCTTCTTAGGTTCTGTTTGGACTCTCTTTAGACCATTCCTGTGCTAGTAATTTTTCTGATTGTGAAACATGCATACTGTTTGGGCTTAACTAAAGCAACCAGAAGGTTTTACTGGGCCACATTGCTCTCACACAGGAAAAAAAATAAAGTGTAGGCTTTGTTCTAGGCATACAAGCAGTGCCATAGAAATAGTTGGAATTTAAGCACATACTTTATATTAAAAGCAAATGCTCAACTGTTTTGCTGGATCAAGAGCTGCAAGTCTTAGTGATGCCATGGTTTCTATGACAACTAAGTGTGATATTACATGAAGGATTATGATTTAAAGGAACACACATCTGGCCTTTTCCACTGATGTGGTCCTAGTTTATCCTGTACGTACCTTGTGTACAAATCCACTCATCTTTGTGGAATCACTGAGCCCATGACCAGGAAGGGCAGGCCTCAGCAGACCAGGAAGAAAGCGAGTGAAGTGCACTCTATTCCTGCAGATTTCAAGGAGAAAAAAAATAAATTCAGACTTGGGGCTCCATTATCCTTTCAGGCACAGCTGCAGCCCAGGAACTTACTGATAGCTGAGGGATACTGCAGCAGCAATGCAAGAAATGAAGTGCCTGGTAGAAACTAGCAGGTGCTGTGAACCCACACTGCCTCCCTTCAGAGCCCTCATAGCCCTGACATAGTTTCCTGCACCCACAACCTGTCCCGGGGTTGGGTCCACATCCTGCTGAAGACTCTAGCTGTGGAACTGTTAACCAAACCCTGGTCCGAGCAGGTCGCAGCCCCACAGTCTCCTTCCTCCATCCCAGCAGTGATCTCTGCTGGTTTGCTGCTTCTCTCAGCCCTGAACTCTGCAGCAACTCCACTCCTCCCCTGCTTTCTGATTAACTCATTCTCCATTTGGCTCGGTTGAGAACGTTTGATCTCTTGGAGACATACTCGAGCTATCTCCATGGTCCTCAGTGATCTCTGCAAACATAACCAGAAAGGTATTTTCATCCCTTAGGAGCAGGTGCCAAAAGCAATTCCATATGACTTAGTGCTAAAAGCTAGCCCAGACTAGCTACTTTGGAACAGAGCAGGAAATACCTGAGAAAAAGGAATCTCTCTCTCTCTCTGTCCTTAGCGTAAGAACAGCAGCGTGCTCTTTAACTGAGAGTGCCTAAACCCAGCCCTGCAGACCCCCAGCAGCCAGAAGGCTGCAGCATGTTCTCAGCTGCTCACGTGCTGTTGCCCAATTCATCTTGGCAGTTCAGCCATTTGGGGTAGGAGTATCTTCTTCTCCGTCTCACTGTCTCATTTTCAGAGAGCAGCCTGGCTCTGGGCTGCCGTGCATTCAGGACACACTGATTCACCTGCTGCTTTTACAGGCAAATGAGAGCCAGTGCTGCAAATTTGTTCAATGGCCCTTTTAAGGACATGGCTGGCTTCGTAGCAAACAGCTCCCTTTAGATTAGGAAAAATGCTTTACCAGGGAGATTAGTGCCACTGCACTTGTGAAGTCATGATATTCCCTACAAATAAAATCAGTGGCTATAAATAGCCAGAACATCTTCTATCCTATGAGATTATGAGCTTCTTCCTTGCAAAACAGATGAGCTCATTGAGAGATAATTTTGTGATAGCCAGATAGCTTCAACATAAGATTGAGCCCATCATCATTAGTCCAATTAAAGCTCCTTTTTATACCAGTAAAATAATTGATGTGCTGATAAACTGCTTCAGTTCATTGTTACTGCAAATATCCACAGCTGCTCTGAACACATCCATGTAATCAATATGGCCCACTAAAAGGTTTCTAAATGAGTTAACTCTTCCAGGAATCAGCCAGATTTCTGAGGGACTATCATGCTTTTTGTTCTGTGTTTCTTTTATTTACAGAGGCATTAAGTCCAATCACAAGCTGATCACACACACTTGAGCAGAGCATAATATGAATGTCACATGCTATTATTGTAATGGAAGTTGAGCAAGGGAACCTGGCCTTGAGGCTACTTTTCCCATATTAAAAAAATACCTAACCTAACCTGCATCATTCTGACAGAACTAGGTTAGGGAGTGACTGTCTGTGCCGTTACATTGGCAGAGTGGGACGTACCGTAAGGGACGGCAGAACGGGAGCCAAAGGCAGGGAGCTCTAACTCCAATTCAGCAGCAGCCAGAACAGCATCTCCCAGAATAGCCTCAGCAACGTGATCAAAAGGGCCCATTTCACCACCATGCCAAGCTGCAGGCCAACACTGAAGACAAACTGGGGCTCCAGCCTTCCTGTTCCTTGTTGGTGCCATTGCCCCCACTCCCTGTGCTGCAGGTGCAAACAGCTGTGCAGCTCCCAGGGCAGCTGAGAACGGAATTCTTGTGTAAAGGTGTGGCTGTAGGTACAGTCATCAGGCTCCTACCCTGCTCTCTGGGATAGATTAGAAGCATTCTCAGGAGCCACAGAAAATCTCTCTAAATGACAAACTTTACTGCAGGCCCAGAAGAAACAAATCTCTCAGGTCAGCCTCTCCCTGCCCTGCTTCAGGGAAGGACTGTGGAGAAGACAAGCCTGCACACATTTATTAGGGGGTTTGGAGCTTTTGTTGTTGGCTCCAGTTAAAAACCCCAATTAAAACTGCCAAAGCCTTTTAAAAGTTTTGTTAACCTTCTCTGCAGCAAATGCTTGAACTTCAGACTTACTCATCCACAAATCTCTTTTTTGAATCACATACTTCCATTCCATGCACTTGCCACATTCTGGAGATTAAGGGGTTTTAGCAGCTGCAGACACCCATGCAGACGCAATTACTTCTTCCTGATGCCAGCAGCATTCCACGAGAACTTCCCAGTGCGAAATGCAACTGCCCAGTCTCCTCTCAGGGCTCACTGCAGGCAGCCTCATACCAAGCACTAATGCTGGGTGCTGCACGTGCCCTAGAGGAGCTACAAAGAGGTATTTTTTCACATTTAGAAGTAGTCATCCCATGCAAATAGCCCATTATGGGGGCTACACGGTGACATAAATAGAGCTTTTCAGTTGTTTGTTGCTATCTGCTGCTGATGTTGCCACTAGAAATGCAAAAAGGCAACTCTGCATTTCCCCTGCTGCAACACAAACCTTTAATGAGTTTATTTTGAATTGTGTCTCAAAGACCAGGCAGAGATAGGTAGTAGGCTGCATAGCTTTAAATAACTTGTCAAAATCCTTCTAGGAAACAAAATAGCATACATTTTTGAGGGGTTCCCATCTGTCTGAATTTCTAATTTGATTTTTGCAGCTCACACAGCTCAGATGGGATTGAGCTGAGAATACATAACCTGGAGCTGAGTTTCTGAAATTTTCTTCATACCAGGGTACCAGGATGGCACCTGCATAAGAAAATTCAGGCCCTAGGTCTCCTCTCCACCTTAGATAAGAAGGCCCAGGCCCCAGGCCCCAGGCCCCCGGACACGGTGCTCCTGAATGTGCCAGGTACAGCTGCAGGGGAGCAGCTGTGACAGGGATATAGCACTGAGCTTTCCAGACTGGCTCTGCCTCTGGCCACCTTAGCCCTCCACCATTCCTGCTGGCTCTGGTACCATGTTTTGTTAGTTGGTTTAGTTTAAAATCCCTTTGGAGGTTGTTTACAAAGGCTTTGGCTCATGAGAAGCATGAGGCCCACTCAGAAAGGTAGTATGCCCAGAGGCAGTGAGTTCTACATTGCTTCAGTTGTAGAACTCCGCCTTAGAGTTCTTATCCAGGGAAGGGAGCCAAGGATAGCTGCCTCTTCCAAAGAAGGATCATCTGGAGGCTGCATCACCCTCTGATGTTTTGAAATTTCCAGTGGACTACATCAGTCATGGTTAAGTAAGAAGCAGCTTTTACACTCAACCTTTCATCAAGAAGTACAGCATCATCTGTGTTGAGGATACCACCTTGTTTCAAAAATCCCACATCTGTCAGAATCCTTTAGGCTCCTATTACAACCTATAGTGACTAAAAATAATTGCTTGTTCCCTGTTGTTTCAGTTAGTTTGCTCTGTGTGCCTGGCAGCATTTTGCAGAGTTTCACTGTTTCCCCAAGGCTGTCAGTCAGTTTTCCCTGTTGTTTGTGTGGGCTTTTCACACACAACATAGAAGAGGAAAAGACTAAAAAAACACCCGGGAAAATCTGGTTATAATCCACTTAAAACTTCCAGCAGGGGGATGTGCAGGACCAAGAACTACTATGACTTTTTGAAAAAAGTGAATGTATTTCAAATTTACTATGCCTAGTTAGCTGTAGGAAATACAGTCTCTCTCTATAACAAAAGAGCACAAGTCATCAGCCTATCACTGTCTTTGGCAATTTCAAAATCAGCTGAAGAAACACAATTTCATCTCTTTAGATTAAATTATATATGGCTACATTAGTTAAATGAGCAGAAGAAGTCAGTGATCAACTTCTGCCTAGTACTTACATTTTTAGAAACAAAAGCTGTGTAACACGTTACTCTTTTTAGGATGGAAAAAAAAGTATGTAGCTATCAAAGCAGGAGAGCCAGAAATTTTGGATTTTTCTCCCCCAGTAATGGATAATTAGCTCTATTATTTTCATATCTTTAGTTTTACCTCTGTTGGTTTAACCAGTTGTGGGCTTCAGTCCCCAAAGGTAAGATCTGCACTCCTCCAAGGAGGGGCACCTACTTTCAGCTTTTCTGTCCCAGCAGCTCAAGCTGCTCCTCTAGATGCCAATCTGATCCAAGAGGATGCACCTGAGAGCTGAGGCACAGGAAGCTCCACAGCCTTCAGTGCGAGCAATTACAGAGCAATTATCTCGTTAAACTCCTCGGTGCTAATATTTGTCACCTTTCACAGAAGATTTGCTTTAAGAAAAACCGTCCAGGACATGTAGAGGTCCTATCTGTATGGAGATGGAGATCATAGTACTTTTTGAGACTTTTATGCCTGTGAGCAGACTCGATGTTTAATACAAGCAGCTTTCTTCACACACTTACTCAGGCAAGTGCCATCCACATCGTTCTTCATAAGGCAGAGAAAAGCAGCAGCAACAAGGGGGAAAGAGCATGGTAGCACCTCCACCAAAGAAGGACATTTTATCATGTTTAATCACTATCTCTGCGCAGCCGGAACTCAAACCCACCCCTAGTCAATGCCAAAGAGCTGACCAGAAGATGGCGAGAGAGGAACACTTTTGGAAGCACACCAGGCGCCGTGACCCGCTGCCCGCAGCCCCTCGGCAGCTCCCGCGGGGCCGGCGCTGGCCTTGGAAGCAGGGGAGGGGCCAGACCCGTCCCACGGGAGACAGGGATGGAGAGCGATCGAGATGGTTAATTAAAGGGATATTTTTGCTTTCCAAATCTCGTTTGCTCTGGAAACCTGAAATTTTCTGAAAATCTGTAAAACTTGAGTACAAAAAGGAAATAACGTCTGCAAATCTTTTGGGCCAGAAGGAGAGAAAATAATTCTTAATATTCTTAAGACATCATGGCTGGTTCTCAGAAGGCTGTGCAGACACTACACTCTTTGGCACGTATCTTCACACAGGAAGCCAGTGACAATCAGGTAAACCTGGAGCATTCTTATGATATCACTGCAGCTACTATGGGTCAGTATTCATCCAGAGGAGATGAACTCTGGACATTCAAAGATAGTTCCTTACATGTTGCCATGGTTATTTTCTTCTCCTACCAAGCTGATGTGCAAATTCAGAAAATACTGCTTGAATTAAACTGAACTCTTAAGTTCAAACAAAGAGTTCTATTCCTAGACAACTGTTCCTATTAATTGAAGTCACACTAATTTTACTATTCAACATCTTGGGAAAACCACATGGTATTTTCAGTATGGGATTAAAGGTTTCTGATAATTTTACTCTACTTGAGAATCTACAACATACTTTGTATTCTGAAAAAGCACTCAGAAATCTATTTTTCTGAGGTTCATAAAGCCTTCACCTGCTTGCCAGTATTTGCTTTGGCTCAGACTGAAGCTGACCAGAGAATTAATTCTGTATGATAGCCAGACAGAGTTGTGATGGAGATTTACCACCTGAGTGCAGCACGGGATGGTTTGAGGTACAGTTTTCAGTGCAGATCCATTGACAGTGGTCACAATTTAGTATAAAAGGAAAGTATGCTCACATTAATGTTTCAAAGGTAGTCTATTCCATTTTATTAAACTGCCCCATTTTCACAGGGGAAAAACTCAAGTTTGGAGAAGCAGTGTTGCTCAATATTTATCACGACTTCTTTCCCCTTTTAATATTCCATTAATTTCATTTTTCCCAACCCATTTTCAACTAGGAATACTGGAAACTGTTAAAATCTGTCCTGATCAACCCTATGTTCCCATTTTGTATATGCTAATATCTTAAATGCTCAAAATAAGAACTATATAGGAACAATCCACTTTATCTGTTAAACTGGAATCTTCAATATCACCTACTTCAGTTACTCACCCAGCATCCAGTGGCTTTGTGCTCCATCTGGGCCCTTTATCCATCCACAGAGATCCAAATGGCCTCAGTGTTAGTCCCAGACCCTTGCACTCACTTTCACTCAGTTATGCACATGAACTCTGGGGGCCACACAGGTGAGAAGGTCCCCAGCTCCATGCAGGAACAAGTCCAACAACCCTGGAAGCTCCCTGCTTTGCACTGGCTGCATTGGATCATTCTTAACCCATCTGACACTTTGGGATGATGCTTCCTGATTGCAGGTCCTGCAAAGTCCTACTCTAATGAACTTTGTCAGGGTAGCTTTGGGTCCCTTGGAAAGCAGGCAGAGTCACTTGTCCTCAGAGGTTATGTGAGAAGTAAGGCAGTGTTACAGACTGTAGTTTCCTCCGTACCTCCGATGTTCACTTCGGTACCTGGGATCCATCTGTCACACTCAGAACGGAGCCAACCACTTGGCAGACTGCTACAATGCTCTTCACTTTTGTTTGATCTTAACCTTTTGCATGACTGATCTAGCTGCTGATTGACTACGATTTCTTTTGCAGAACATGGTAAGAAATATTTGGAAAACACCCTATCAACATAACTACATACCATTTCAAGTGGGTTTTGTCAGTACTACTTCACATAAACAGTCTGCAAATATCCCCTACTTCCTCCACACAGAAACTCTTGTAAGACACATCTTTTTGTAGAAACAGGGCCCCTAAATGACAGAGATGGACATGGGGGACTCAGGCTAAAGACTTTTCAGTCACACACTATCAAATAGTTAAAAAAACCCCTCTGAACACACAAGTTAGGTAACCAGTGGGAGAGAAAAAAGCACATGATCAGCTGTGAGCTGAAGAGAAGGAACAAAGACCAAGAGGAAAGATTGAAAATAGCCTCCAGGTTCTCTGGGGAAGTTCAAAACTCCATCCATATCAGCAGGCACCTAAACACCTCTAAAACAAGCTCAGAGTCTTTTAGCAGTTCACCTCAATCAACCTGTGGTTCCTCTTGGCTCCTTCTTAGTCATTGGGTTTCGCACACACGCACAACCCCTCCCATGGCTCTAATGTTGCTGCTCTGTGGTTAACATTAACACTCACAGCCACCAGCCACCCTGTGCCATCCTGTCCTGGTACTCTCTCCAGTTAACCTTGGAAATGTTTTAAGGCAGGAGTGGGAGACAATCCTGCATTGCCTCAGCTGTGGTGTTTTTATTGTCTGCAGAGCAAAGGCAGCAGGGACAGGGTTTTGTGGGGTGCAAGGCTCACTAAAGCAGGTGGCCCTCCTCAGGGAGACAGCTGGCTGTGGCTCCCCCAGCTTCTGTCCTTTGACAGCCCCTCTCCTCTAAGTCATACAGAGAAACAGTTGGCTGGGAGGCAGCTATGAATATGTGCCCAGGGGAGCAAAAACTGAGGCATGCTGAGTAGCACCTGCTCATAAAAAGTTCAGAAAAACAGAAGTACAAATGCACCCGGCAGCAGAAAAAATATGAGAACTGATATGACATACTGATGCTTCAATGAAAATTCCCTAGTATAGCTGATAAGCTCTTCAGCTTATTTGAGTGTAAAAGTCTTCAATTTCCTAATAAACAGGTGATTTCAACTCATATATTCCCTGTACAGCATCTCTTTGCCACAAGAGTGCATCCTTGCAGCTTGCACCAGGCACATCCCCTCTTGCTGCAGCATCAAGGTACCTTAAATCCTGATTTGCCTTGTACCAGCTGCCCTTAGCACAGCCTCTGATAAGTAGCTGTTTGCAAATGCTTAGTTTGATATTAGATCTAGATTATAGCATAGCAAATCAATGGGATGGTAAGAAAATGCCTTGTAACCAGATTTAAGATAGGTATTGTGTATTGGCACACTAACAAAACACTGCTAGAAAAACAGTATCCAAAGCAATATTGCAGCTCTCTCTGGCCAACTTTCTTACATTTCCTTGCCATACTGCCTTTCTCCCTAACATGCTAACAACAAGGAATAACTACCCTAGTAGTTTAACTCACAATTCCTTACCAGGTACTGGCTATGTCTTTGTCAGTATTGCAAAAAAGTGTTTTTGTAAATTAAACTTCTCAGCAGATGACCTCCAGGTATGTCTCTAGGGATAGGAACCAAGGTGAATAGAAATAAAATAATATCTGAAGTGTATGCTTGATATTACACAAAGTCTCATACAGCTAAGACTATGAGGCTTGTATGTAAACCAGGCAAAGGGAAAGCTGATGAAAACAGAAGTCTCCTCAGGCTTCCGCTTCTAAAAAAAGTTGTTCCATCTTTTTTGTGGATTTTGACTTTCCCAGCTGGGCTTGTTCACTCCTGTGCTTGCCCTGCACAGCTGGGTACAGAGTTAGAAACCTAAAGAGAATGTTCACTAGATCATTTCCTGCTTTGGTCACAGAACTTTCTTGCTGAGACCCTAAGAATTAGCAGGAGCAGCATGGCGGATCCCCGACAGGCTATTTCATTGCCACAGACATCTTTCTGGAACTTTACTGCTGTCTTCCCAGAAACCACTCCCTCTGGGAATGATCTTGTACTTTACAGAATTAGATGCATCACTTCTGGTATTTCCACAATTTCTCAATGACGACTGCCCTTGAAAAAAGCCACTACAAATCCCTAGCAATCCCATTTCAGAAATAAAGGCTCTACAGATTATACACACTTATCCCTGATGATTTTTCCTGGCCTGATAAACAGTCGCATTGTTTTGATTTACAACCACACTGCACTGTTAGACTCTTTGTAAGGTCTCACTACCTGATACTTTGGGAGACTGAAGATACTTTGGTCTAGAAGCTGTGCCAAAGCAGGGGGGCCCAGACAGCTGGAGCACTGCCCCAGCTTTGTCACACGCCCTGCACGTGGGACCTCACAACTGCCACATGAGGTCAAGCAAGTCACAGAGCCTGCTGGTGCCTCCCTTTCTTCTCCACCTGTCATCTGTCTCATCTCTTTAGACTGTGAGCTCTGGGGAACAAGGGTTTCTTCTTACAATAAACACATTCAAGATCACAGGTGTGGTTTCTAGACACAACTGCAGCACAATGGGAAGCACAAAAGCAGAGCTGAGCTATTATCTGAGACAGTCCACAGCATGAGGCTGGTGAGGCCCAAGAAGTGCTGTCAGAAGGATGTGTCAAGGGCAGAATTCTTGACGAGTAAGATTGCTCATCTGAACGTCTAAAAGCAAATGAGTGTGCATATTGCAGTCACTAAATTCACTTGAGAGGCAGACAACTAATGTAATACACACAGTTGTGGATAAAGAACAGACAGTGTAGTCACCGAAATGATCTAACTAACAAATACTGAGGGCTGTTCTAAGTTTCTCAATGACCTATAAGGATTTTTGTTTTCAACTTCTTAAAAAGGAAGGAAGAAAATTTTTTTCAGAAGAAAGGAGGATTAAACAGGGAGATCAATGCCCTTGGTTAAACAGATACATGTCAGAGAAAAATACTTATAGTGATAAGCGGTGGGTGTAAATATGGAACAGCCTTGGATGTGAAAAGAGAGGCAGGATATTGGTGTGAAGTGATGGCACTCCTACTAGTAAGAAGACAATAGTTTCTGGATAAAAAAGCAAAATAGGGCAACAGGGAACAGCACTTTAAAAAACACTACAAAAAACCCAAACCTCTCATAGGTTGCAGAGGCCACTACTAGAAAACATGAACAAGAATCTGATCCCAAAACAGATACAAATATGTCCCAAACCTCACCAAGCAGCTGATTAGTAACAGCCCTGGGCAGGCAGTGATTTGTCACCTTAGAAAAGGAAGTTAGACCTGAATATAAGGCTGGCCCTGGGCTGGAGAAGACAGGAGGGCAGCAGGCCTTAGGCTGGCTAGGAAAGGCCAAGGTGCAGTAGGTTTATTGAATTTTTGAACTGCACACCTCCGTTCAAAAACTCTGAAACTGTGACTTTTCACTCATCAGTTGATAGGTTCTCCATCAGCCAAAACAGCCAGTGGAGAACAAGGAGGTACTCTAAGCTTAGAATAGTCTGATTAGTAAAAGGAGCATTTCCTGCATCTCAGCAATTAAGAATCAGCTACTACAGCTCTACCTGCAAGTTACTGGGTTTAGACTTTCAGGAATTAGGAATTATTATTCTTTATTTTTAACCTCACATCACCAACAAATCAGTTAATCCAGAACAACTTCTGGTTGTATGCCAGAATGAGCACTCTCAAATGGAAAGTTTGTAACACTGAAGTTGATCCCTTTCTTTTAAAGGAAACGTCCCCCCTACAAGAAAATGTGAAGTAGTACAGTTATGTTCTCCCAGCATACAGCCACGCACTGCTTACCACTTCTTTTCAAGAATTTCAGACAACATACTTTCAGGCACACGTGATTATCTCGGGATCAAATACATCACAGATGAAAACATAGCTATGACAACCAGGTCAATGGGTGTACTCATATCTGTCTTTGGAAGCCCAAACACAGGTAAAATTGTTTGCAAAATACGGCCTTAGCTTTCCTATACTTCTAATAAGCTGAAGTATAATCTGCTAAGCTATTTTCCATGATTTACAGTGGGATTTCCATTATTTACCTGTAGAAGAAAATCTCATCCAAACAGAAGGACAGGTTTCATTTTTCCACGCTCTTCTGGGCTCCAAAGACATCTGAGAGAAAAAGCAAATCCCACTCATTTTCTGCAGTATTGCTCATTTGTGAGCAGAGACAGACACCCAGCAACAGGCAGGCCAAGGACATTGGTACATGAGAGGGACCACTGTGACCTGTTCTTTGGTCTTGGCATCGTGCAACACCATTCTGTTACTACAACAACTTCTGGTTTTATAGCCATTGCTAAGAAGTTCTAGGCTGCCCCTAACCCTGCACAGTGGAACTGGCACAAACTTTGACAGTGACATTACCTGTGGAAATGTCAGCTGGAAATGGCTCCTGGTTTTCTACATGTAAGAGCTGAGGGAGGAAGCTGAAGACCTCATGTTTGACTATTCTGGGCCTGGTCAAATGGACAAATGATGGGACACAGTGTTAGGTTTTTACTGGTGCCACTACCAATGCTAGCAGCTGGTATCTGGGTCAGGATTCTGGGCTTTCCCTTGGCAGAATGGCTCTGTCCCAGAACTTTGCTGGGCTTTTGTGTGCAGGGAAGGCTTCAGTCAGCAGAAGCTCTGAGACAGCTCCAGGGAGCTTTGTGTCAGCTGCCACCTTCCTACTTCCCTGGTTTTAGGGAAGCCAAGGAAAAAAATAACTTGTGGGCCAAGATCCTCCATTGCCGAACAATACAGAAGGGCAGAATTCATCCTCCTCGTTCAGGCTACCTCTATCAGTAATTGCTGCTGGTATCTTTCATATCCAGGTGGATAAAGGAATGACCCAGCAGCAGTGAGGGCTCAGAACTGTTTTTTCCTTGCAATCCAGGTTTAAGAGGCCCAGTCCTCCTCCAACCCCTGCAGCAGGTGCTCAAAACAGACAGCAAGTGATGAGTCATCCCACTAGCAGCAAAAGAATCGTATTCATTATTTACCAGTCCCTGGGGTCCCTGTGCTGCTTGGAGATGGCCTCCATCTCCTATCAATCATTTAACATGTTCCAGTTCAGTGCAGTTAATACGGCTCAAAGCACAGATCTTGTTCGGTAGAATCTCTCACTTACTGCTCTTTTTGTGCAATCTCTTCCCCAGTCTCATGTTCTTTCACCAGCCTTATAACTTCTTGGCAATGGTTCAGCTCTTTTTCGCTTTAAAAATTCATCTGGTGTTCATGAAAGATGCCGAACAGCCAACACTCAAAACTGCAGCCTGATGTTCTCCCACAGAGCAGGCACTGCGGGTACAGGGAGACTGTGTTGTGTGGCACTGACCTGATAATGCATCTCAGCCCTTTTGATGAGGTGCAGTCTTTGGAGGTCAATTAGTTACATTTACAAACAAATTCATTTTTCACCTTCCAGCTGAGAATATGCAAGGTCCATACAGAGTTGGACTAAATATCCCTCTGGCCCCAGCATCCTGGATCTCCTGGTGTCCGAGCTAGATGCTCAGGGAAGAAGGCAAGAGGGAAAATACTAGCCCCAAATACCCTTCTACAGACTGCAGCTCAGAGACTACCTGAGTTTGAGGTATTGAGTGGTGCCTAGAGAGTATCAATGTCTCTTCCCCAAACTTGTTCATGGAAGTCTTTGGCATCTGCAATCCTACAGCAGCAATCCCATTGTTTATCTACCTGTTGCAATAACCCTCATATTCTTTTCCCTGTTGTGAACCTCCCCCATGAGGTTCACATGACCAGAGAAGATACTGATAATTGTTGCCTCATCTGCCAATGACCTACCCCAAGATACAGAACAAAATACAGCATATCTCTGGAACTCTGCTTTACCCACGTCAGAAGAGGAATTAAACCAAGCAGGCTTTTCTAAGACACCTCTGGATGAAGAGGTGTGTAATGTGCATTTTTGCTATGAGGTGAACGCTGGTTATAGCCTAACAGACAGGCAACAAGGTCAAACCACCAGGCCATTAAATAGTAGCTTTTGCAATGCAGGTTATCTGGAGCAAATACAAAACACACTCTTAGAAGTAGGCCTGGAGCTCCTTTCTGATCCTCCCTATTGATCCAAGGGTAACTGCTAATGGAACAGTGCTCCTACACTACCATCCTCCCTCAGGGAAATAGCTAAAAACCCTCTTGTGCCCCCTCTCAGCATTTCTGGAGGGAAGGTGTACACTGAATATTTGCAGTGACAACTTAAGAAGCAGTGAAAGTTGGGAAGGATTTAGAAATATTTAAAATTAAAGACGTCTGGAGAAAAATGCCTACTACATTTTTGCCAAACACAAACAAGGTTTCCAGGAAAATGTTTTGAGTTTTCATTGCAAACCACAGTTGCTTAAGGCAAAATTGTAAATATGAGACTTCAGAGTGTTTCCCCTCTCCATTTTTGACAGAAATACGACTGCATTGATAGAAAGATTGTTTCTTTAAGTTTACTAAATCTTTGGTAAAACTAATCTTTGCTAAACCAACTCAACCAACCCTTCTTAAAAACCTTTAACACGTGGAAATGCCAACAGGCGATGAGAGAGAAATAAAAACCAAATTTTTGCTATTTAGAAGACTTGGTGAGTTAAAAAAAGATAGAAAATTAATTATGGAAGACAGAAAGAAACTGAAAGAATTTTTAAGGTAGAATCCTATAGGAAATCCAGTGTCATCCGCAGGGTTTCAAAGGGACAGCTCTGTGCCTGAGCACCTTGGCACTGATTTATGTGAACAAGGAAAGTAGCTGTTGATCTCTCTCCTGATGCAATTCCAAATTGCTCAAGTTCACTGAAAAGTTTATTGTTGGGGTCTTGCCCAGGCAGAGCAGAGCAAACTGCCAGTGAGTGTATTTATTCTTCAGGGCTTTGGACAAAGCCAAAGTGCTTCAGTCTGCATGAGGACCAGGGAATACATACTTCGTAGATTATGACTTCGGAAGAGTTCTCTCCAAAAAAGACAAACATGGATTATTCCCATGGAATATTCAGTATTTCACAACCACAACTACTTCCTTAACTCATTTCTACAACAAAACACAACAATGCACTTCAGACAATACCATGGATTGGTGTTTGCCTGGACTAAGTCCATTAACTCCAGTTTAAGCACTAGCAAGAGTTACTACTTCTGCCCATTTTCTATCCAAATATTTTAAAGAATTCTTGGGATGCGGGTCTGTATGTTCTGGAATACATTATGAAAAGACTATTTTTCTGATAGCTTTGGCAATATTTCTCCACACTACCAATCGTGACAGGAACTTTCAGTTGTCTCCCAGACTTTTTGCCAACTTATTTATGTGCAGCTATTCTTAAGTCAATGCATTCCTCATGATTACACAGGAGACAGACTGGCAAATATCCTGTATGAAGCAATCAGTCGCAGTAACCATGCTCATAATGTAACACGACAGCTTTTCACTCAGCGACTTTGCAAAAGAAGCTCTGCTATTTAGAACTGTTACTTTTATTTTTATTTTGAGCTTGCACAGTAAGAGATTAAGCCTGAATTGTCCTCAGGCTAAATGAGTGCAAAGTCTGTGTGCAGTGGGAGGATATGAAGCCTTGTGTGGCTTTCCTTTTGTTTTCCTCTGGGTGAACTGGGAATGACACCTACCCAGACAATGGAATCCAACTTGAGCAAGGCAAAATCTCTCATGATTTTACCCAACTTTAAGTTATAAATATCCAGAGTACAGAATCATAGAGTCAGGGGCAGTTTGGGTTGTAAGACACCTTATAGGTCATTTAGATCCAACATCCTGCCATGGGCAGGGACACCTTCCACTAGATCAGGTTGCTCCAAGACCCAATCAGGCTGGCCTGGAACACATCAGGGATGGGGAATACACAGCTTTTTTTATTTAAACCATGAACATGAAAAGCTTTATTGTCTTAGATCCAAAAATTTACCACCTTGCTCCACATGCAAAAATTTCGATTATGACCCTATGCTGTAGAAAATAGTAATGTATTTATATTTTGCACGACAAAAGGCAAGGGGAGATTAAACAAAATGAGCAAGAGTAAAATACTAAAGTAATTGAAAGAAAGAAATTAATCTCATTGCATCAAATACTTGTGATAAAAGTATGATATGAATGCAAAAAGAAAACACCCTGCCACATAAGGCTTGAACTGAGCTGCATCTGCAATGTGGTGAATGAGCATCATGTCAAATCTAGCACGATTCACACTGCACTTTCATTCCACATCAGTTCTTCAGGGAACAGCAGTGACAATACTCCTCATCTTTATGCTTATTCACAGCTCTTTACGTGCACCTGCCTGCTCTCACAGGACTGCCACAAATCAGCACACTGTTAATTTTCACAGATGGAAGAGCACAGAGAAGTTTCTGAGCTGGGCACAGCAGCCTCCCTTGCTGCTGGGCCAGTGGTGCCTTCGTGGACACGCTGATCCCGCAGGCCATGGTGCAGGGCAGGTTTCCCAGCTCACTTCCCGCAGCAGTGCAGAACCTGGTACAAGCTGCCAAGTAGCTCAGGAGCTCTGTGCTGCCAGACCACAGTCCTACCATGACCCATAGGGGAGAACTGAAAGCCAGCCTTGGGATGAGCCTATAGGATTGGACTCTTTTGGTATCCAGGACACAACACCCCCAAATCTGGGAGAGAACTGAACTGGACCAGAAAGCTTTGGCTGTACCCACACTGAAACTTTCCTTCTCTATGGTTTCTGCTGCCTCTTTGATTCCTTAGAAGCTGCTCCCCAAAGCTGCCCCATTCAGAGCTGTTTCTCCTGGCTGCTCACTTTGTCTCTTACCATTCAACATTTAAATGTGGTTCCCCTGAGGGGAGCCCCCTGTCTATCCCTGTCTTGTTCAGGCATGTCCATGCTCTCCTGCAGGCCCATGGAACAGGCTGCAGAGCAGGCTGCAGTATAAACACAGCTGCACCTGCAATCTCCAAGGGATCTAATGCACAGACACTCACTCAGCTTCGCTAGCACTGTGCAAGAAGTGAACTCAGCAAACTTTTTGAAACAGCTTTCCACATTTTGATATCTTACTTGAGTTTATCATTACATCAGCATGGGTGTATTTCCTTGACTGAATGCTGACTGAAATTCCTGCAGCTCCATTTTTAGGCTGCAGGGAGTGTTAAGAAAGCCATGACTACTAATACTTTATAGAATCTGAGTGCATGAACCAACACACTTTTATGACTCATTTGTGACACTATTTAAGCATTCTAAAGAGTGAGAAGTTGAACAATGCACAGATGGTCTAGTTCACATGGAAAGAAATTCGTATTTTCATACTTCATGACGGTAGTTTGAATTCAGTGAAGCATTGTAATAGATAAGCTGGAATTGCTGACATTCACAAGCAGTTAAATGGCTCAGTATTGCGTGCTGCAGGCACAAACTCCAGCTGACAAAACAGTTTCTCTCGAGTTTATTGGGAGGTTAATACAGGATGGGTTGTGATGATAATGGTTTTCAGGTTCAGCCCTTTGTAGAAAGGTCAAGCCACAAGCACAAATATACAACAGACCCCAGCATTGCCAGAGCCACTGCAATTCAGCAGCAATTTTAATTACAATTGTTGCATCTACAAGTGGAAGTAGAGGTCACAGGTAAAAGAGCCTTTTCTGAGTTCTTGCTGAGCATGCTATATTCGTTCTTTCCTAAGTCAGGCTTAAAACAAGCATAGAATGCAGCCAGGAAGGCACAGTGCACAGGTGGATGTGGTTTGGATTTTTGGTGGTTTGTTTGCTTGCTTGCTTGCTTGATTTTTAATAAAATGCACCTCAGAAATATTTGCTATGGGTATTATTCAAGCCTCTACCTATCTAAAGGATTGAGGAGAATGTCCTGAGTTCTTGCTGAGCATGCTATACTTTCATGACTGAAAATTAAATTTTAATTATTGCTTGCTTTTACAATAATTTCTGTCTTGTGCCTGAGAAATTTCCTGACAGATTTTGACCAAACTGACATGTTTCTAGTCAAGTGCAGCTGTAATATTTTGCAGTGAGAAAGTTTTCTTCAAAACATTCCCAGCCAGCTCTCCTTTTAATACAGTTTGTTCATTTAATGATCAAGCTTTTCTGGTAACTCTAGAAACAAAGACATTGAAAGGCTCTGCCTCACTCACACTGTGTTACTGCTTTTTCTTCTTACCTGCAGCCACATTTTTGTAGCTGTGTCCAGAGAGTGGCTCTAGAACTTGAAGAGCTGCCAGCCTGAGGGATGTGCATTTAACAAGCAAAGTTGAGGATATTTACTAGCCAGGTTTCAGCACACCTCAGGCAATGGGCCAATATCACTGGAGACAGAAGGAAGCACTAGCAACTCTCTTGCAAGTTTTAAGCACACAATAAATAAAAAGATTTGAGCCAAGATAAAAATATCACCTCTGTAGTCCTTGGCACAGGGAAAAGCAGAAGAAACAAATCTGGAAATCCTTGTAGCTGTGGGAAAGTCAAATGACACTGGAACTAAAGAAAGAACAATTTCTTTCCCACCTGAGTAGCCTTACAGAGAGCATCAGCAACTGCTATTCTCAGCCACTGGGAGCCAAAGCTGATAAGTAGAAGCAAAAGAGAGGGGAAAAAACCCCAAACTTTACAGCAGTTAGCACTGGACTTCCAAGGAGAACGAATGCACAACTTTCACACAGAAATGGCTACAGTGAATTTCTGTTGAAATTTATGGTAAAGAATCACTTAATGTGGTTTTAACACATTGAAGTCACATGATTCTTTAATCACATTAAGTGTGATATGAGTGAGAGTTCCTTACAGAAATGATGAATTAGAGAAAGCATAAACTAGATTAGAGGATTACCTACCTCACAGTATATAGGAGTAGCTGGCTCCTATATATGCCAGAAAAACATAATCTTTAGCTACACTTATGACAGGCACATCCAGCATCGAGAGCCTAAACACTTGCTACCACACTTGCACAAGTGGTCTCGAACCACTGTTATTTTTCTAGCAACTCTGTCTCTACTTACCTCCAACCCATCAGCCTTGTACTTGCCCTAAAAAAAAAAATCTAGGGCCAAATCTGGATTATTTGTCAGTATCAGATATAGACCTTCCCCACAGGAAAATCTCTTTCATCAAATTTGAATGCTTGCTTCCAACCCTGCAGCTTCAGCCACAAAGCACAGACGATAAAATGAATCTCCATCATCATTAAGTGTACAATTCTGAAAGTTCAAGAGTGCCCATAATTCCATTTGGATTTCCATTTAGGATGAGACCACTGTTCCACAAATTACACTGCCTATCAAATACACAGCTTTCGTAAAGTGACATTAAATCTCATTTCCTAATACTGTCTCAGTGATCTCATGTTGTAAGTACAAGTACACAGACAGAGAAAAACAGGGAAGGAACTTTTCAAAACCCCCTTGATGATTCCATTATGCTGCTCCTTCTACAAAAAATATTGTAAATTTGAGAAACAGACAGTTTGCATCCTGGATGTCTATTAGCAAAGTCATTACAATCCCATTATTATGTAAGATTACAATGTAAAAACAACTTCAGTGCAATGCAGCGGAGACCCACTGGTGATCTTTCAGAATGAAATTATAACAAGCTTTCTCTGAAGACGATATCACAAAGAAAATTGGACAGTTTTAACTCAACTTCTACAGCTTTTCAAAATAACATAAGGAAATAAAGCCTTGTTTAAATAAATACTGCATTATAGACTATAAAGCCCAGCAACATGCGAGCCAAGTACTTTTGTGTTTGATTGTTTTCAGCCTGCCCAAGTGTTACCACTTCAGTGTCTATTCTGCAGTCAAGGACAATATCTGAGCATGGCAGATCTCATTTGTGTGAGGTGAACCTATGGCTGGACATGAAATACCTGAGTCCTGACACTCCAATCCACACAGACAGGAGAGCAGCACAGAAATACTGCAAAGCCCCAGCGAGCAGAGCTGGCACTTGGCAATGCAAAGCACCCACGTGAAAGGATGCTCTGCAAGACAACACTTACAATTGCTCACGGATCACCTAAATATTTAGACCCCACTTCAACATAACTTCTACACAGATGTTTTGTTCTAAGTATGCATTCAAATTTCAGTACTTTTCCAAAAGTGGGTGGACAGTTGTGTTGGGTCCTAACACAGGTGGAATGAACGCTATATTTACATATTACTTCAGTCTGAGTACACAAATAATGTCTGGGTGATTTAACCAAGGAAAGACTGTTATTGATGTAATACATCTCTTAGCCCTTTTAAAATAAGCCAATCAATAGTCCTTCCATTTCCTCCCTGTCCCACTGGACTGCAGTAGCAAGATTATTTTTTTCTCCCAATATTCATTCTAGTTTTCCATTAGCTTAACATTCATCCTCTGACTAATCCTCAAAACAATGTACCCTCCTCCTCAGTGCTAGGATCCTCTAAAATGATTACATGATAAAACACACTCTATATCTGTTGGTTTGGCTTTTTTTTTCAAAAATAAACCCATGCTAAAGCCTAGATACTGCCATGGCTGAGGGAAGAGTTAGATGGACAGAGTTCAAAAAAACCCTAATTCTTATACTTCTTTTTGGTCTCAGACCAGCTTCCAATTAATTTATCAGGACCCTCCACTGGCCCAAAATAGAGCAGAATTGGGACAGCTGTTATTTGAAATGCTATAAAGGAGCTGAGGTGCTAACACAAAGCAGTGCCTGTAAAAGCTACATTCACTTCACTGATTACAGAGAGAGAAGATTTGTGTGCAATGATAAATGCCCAGATAAAAATCTTCCATCCAACCATAAAATGTAGCTTACGCCCTGATGCAGCACTATCAATTAAGATAACGAACATCAGCAAAGGTCTGAAAGGACAGCATCATGAATGTTGCTAAGAAAATGCTTTGGGCGTTTTCAAATAGAACATCTGCAGCAGATGTATAAACAGAAAACACAATTGAAGCTTGAATGATTATTCCAGAACTAAGGTTTGCTCTACCAAACTTTTTTCTGGGAGAAGTTGCTATATGAATACAGTATATATGCTAAGACATAACCCAAGAAGGTATGCAAAAATAAATAATGCACTCTGTGGCTGACAAGGTTACTCAAGCACAGTCCTTGTCACAAATCCTGCAAGTCATCACATTCAGTGCTCTCTTCTAGACACCCTAGATAACTTCAGACACCAGCTCTGAGCTTTCTGAGTAGTCACTACTTCATTTAAAAAAAGAAAAAATGTTGAATGTAAAGTCTAAAATTGCAAATCATGTCCCAGCTGAATGTTTTACTGAGAAGGTCAGCTGGAATGCTCAAACCCAGCCCCAAATCATCATGAACAAGTGCCAAAAATCACAAATGTGTCCCATTCAGCTGCCAAGAGTTTCAGCTGGCACTGCACATCTTGGTCACAATACAAAAATCTGTGGTATGGGAAGTGCTGACAGTGCAGCACAGCCAAAATAATAACATCTATCAGTATCACAGGTCTAGCAATCTGCAGAGTAAGTGCTACGTCTGTTCAAAACCTCATGCTCAATCTCAGATCCCAATCATTAGAACCCAGGCTGGAAGAAGATTAGGAAAAGTATTTGTCACTACAGAAATGCCTCCAGATAACTTGGAACTATAAGGAGCACCATGGATGTGTCATAATTCCTGTAAAGCATCCTATACTCAAGAGCACTGCCCAAATTAGACTGTGCTGCAGTTGTATCCTTGTGTTCTGCTTGGGTTCAAGGTCCTGGGCCTGCATGATTTACTCCCATGTTTTTCCTTACCTCTGTGCTCAGTCCAGGCAAGTTCAGATGCAAGCAATACAGATGTTTGCATCTGAGCTCTGGGACACACAGGAATCTTTGCAGGACCAAGAAAGGACAGGTTAATGTACTGTTATTGGTAGCCCCCTTTTTTTTTTTTTAGTTGATCCTGGCCCAAAGATACAGAAAAGTGGAAGAGGTTTGAATGTTTTCAGTGTCACACATCTGTCACTGTTCAGTGCACAAGAAAAAGTCATGCTAGGAATCCGTGGAGATTGAGACACATACGGTTTGGCAGCACCATCATAAATTCCTGTTACCACATTAAACTGATTGACATTGAAGAAGGAAAAATAATTATGAGATAGAGAATTCCCATGGTAGAAAAACACATAGCATTCATGAGCATTGCTACTTATTGCTCATATTCCTGCCTGTCTATTTTTGATACACAAGTGCTCTATTGCACACAAGCTGGAACTGCTACACAAAAATGTAACAATGAAAAACCACTTTTTCTAACTTCTATCAGATTATTCAGAAGAGAAGTGGGACACCTTCCAGCAAAATGTCCTAGAAAAAAGACAACAGCAATACAGATCAGAAAAGAACAGGAAATTGCAGGATATGATGAGGAGTAAAACAGGGACAAAGCAATTTACCAGTTTAAGGAGACCTAGGTTATGGCAGGTGCCTCTGAATGTTTCAGAGATTGTGCAAAAGAGAGAAGCAAAACCTAGACTCAGGACCAAGCCTGCATATGAGAAAGAAGTGCAGTGTCTCCTCCTGCCTGCTGACAGGGCAGGTACAGAAAGCAGCAGATAAGCATCTTTACAGTCTGAAGGGGTTCTGGTCATGTTGTCCTGTTCTCAGAATCCTGGAGCAAACCTGATGACCTTACTGAGCTACTTTGGTGCCACTGAGCCCTCTCCCCTCAGGTGATGGTGGTCAGGAACAGCTTCAGTGACATCAATGGAAACACTGCAGTATGGCAGAGTGATGAGCTCAGAGCAGATCAAAAATATGGTCAGGAATGGAAACTTGGGAGGGAAGTATCACAGAAGCCTGGTGCGAGTCAAGGAGAAACTGCAGCCTTCACTTCAGGCACCGCATGGCACTCGGCTCCTGCCTGGGAACACACGCACAGGCAGTCAGAGAAGCTGAGAACGAGGATCACTCCCCTCATCTGCAGGCAGAGGCCTTTCCCCGGTAAAGCAGAGCTGGCAGCTTCCCCTTCCCTCATTGCCAGTACAGCCCCAGGGCTCTACACCACAGCTTGGTTAATACAATGAAGGTCTCCCAGAGAACTCCTCCCTGTACAGGACTCCCTGCTCCGGGACTAATGGATCTTAAAAAAACCTGACCCTATTCTTAATCTACACAAGGCAGAGTGCTTTGAAGCCTCCCATTTTGAAGTGAGAAAGGGAGGGAAAGCGGAACAAGGAGGAAAGAGTTGTAGGAGTCACTGGGGCCATGGAAAAGCTTATCAGGACACATTCAGTTGATGTGGCCACAGATTACCCATCCAGAAATGCTGCTGGTGCTATCTTCCCTGATGGTTGTGGCCAAAGGGAGATTTTGCTACAACAGAACAAGAGAGACTGTGGAAGAAAGAGATTACATTGACCACTCCTACCCTGTGTGCACAGGGAGGCCAATAGTAGCATTCTTCTTGACTTTGGTAGAAGTGAGATCATCAGTCACACAGCAATTCAGATAAAGAAAAAGTGGGGGATCAGGTGGGAGGGAGAACATGCACACATTAAAAAATTTCCACTCAAGCACAAGACTTAACTGTGTCCTTTTTTCTACCCAGTACAGAGCTTACAGAGTAAAACAGGAAAGACCAGATTAGATGAAACGGATAGACTAATAAAATATGTAAATATTACTAGAATTAACAAAAGCACTTTCCTAGCTGGGCAGAAAAAAATGTAATTTGGGATTTTCTTTGTGTAACTGAATGAATTTTTAAAGTTAAGTCTCACTCCAGGCATGCAAACACCATCATTTTCTGCTTACATTATGTCTACAGCAAAAATGGCAAACCAGAAAATTATTTTTGCAATATAAAAGCTCCCTAATGGAAGACACTGCTAATCTGAGCTGCTGTGGAAACAAAAGGCAGATTTAGAAGTACTGGACGTGGAAACAATGACAGTTAAAGGAATGGCCTCTATGAAGTGGTAGATTCTTCCATGTCCTGCCCCAGTGACACAAGAACAGCAGAAATTGTATTTTCTGGGATCCAGCTGCTTGCTACTCTGAAGTTTTCGAGAAGCAGTATCTCTTGGGATGATTTTATTTTTGAATGACTAGAACTGCTCTGCTACTCTTTCCCTTTTTCCGGGAGCAGCTGGGTGCCAGTTAACTGCAGCTGCTCTACGAGGCTTGCTGAACTAAAAGAAGCTACAGGGAATGTCTGGGTCTTGCTCACAAAGACAGACTCGAGCCCAGTTCCACTGAATTTACAGCCAGGAGCTGCATGGTGTGAGCCAAGATGAGGAATGCAATCGGGGAAAGTGTTCGTGCAGCAGATGTGGCAGCGCTCAGAAGGACTCCGGGGAGAACAAGAGCTCCCACTGCAGGCAACCACCGGGGAAGCTCACCAGCAAAACTGCAGCCTGCAGCCAGTTACGGTGCCTTGAGCTTCACAGTGCTGGCAGCAAAACAGAGAGTTGTTGCAGGGTAAATCCATGAGGCCTCATTTTCATCTCACCTGCCTTCTTTCCATTTCAGGGAAGTTCTGGATTTAAACCAGGGGCAGGAAGAGCAAAATCTGCCTGAGAACAACTACTTCCACTAGATGAGCCAGTAGGAACCATTCCAGTCACTTCTGGCCCAACTGAGACCTTCAGTGCTTTTTAGTCTCCAATAGTTTCTTTTCCAAATGTGCTAGGAAAGCTTCCTAGGACCTGTCATCTACTGAGCTAAAACCTTCCAGCACTCCCTGAAGCTCAGTTAAACCGGGTACAAAAGTTGACATGGATTTTTAGATGGCTCATAAACTCTTTAGCTCTTTAGTACTATTATTCCTAGTGGATGATTTTATAACATGATTCAGGACTTCATGAGGAATTGCTCAAAACCGTAAATGATATTATTAGCATGTGTCACAGCTGGAAACTTCCTCTTACTGTGCTATTTTCTAAATGTGAGATTCTTCACTGTTGCTCTATTTTCAGGAGAGAAGAGTTTTTGAGGGATCTTGGCAAATCTCAGTATTTGACAGGAAACAGATTTGTCCAGGATATTTTTTACACCAAAGAATTAAGGCACACAAATTCCCTTCTCAACATAACTCTTCTTTCATTTCAGAAAAAATTCAAGATTCTTATTAAAAAAACCCACATGGGTATACAGACAAAGAGCAAGTCAAAGTACAAGACATCACCATAAATCAAACACCAAGAAATCACTCTGTCAGCTTTAAAAGCAAATAAATTTATCTTGGTAGAAGTAACCTTCATTGCCAAGGCAAACTGTTTTTTACTGTCTTTGGAGATATTTAATAAGCAGTATGTACCCTTTTAAAATCCTCTGGTTTTATTGTATGTTAACGTATGTTAACATACGTTTCATAAGGCCAACGAGGCAAAAAGAAAATCATAAAATGTCATTAGAGTATTGCCAGAAACTCTGCAGATGCAAAATTTGCAAGACTTGCATATCCAGACATAATACAATCAGCAGCAGCAGCACAGTTAGAGCACTGTACTCAGATCTGCAGCTGCTTCCCCCTCCATAAGGAAATGGAAGGCAAACACAGAGTTATGACTTCTTTCCTTCTGCTTACTGAAATAAAATGTAAACTCCAATGGTTTCTGGGTTATAAGAGTCCAAGGAAACAAAAAATCCAAGACACCAAATAAAACCCCATCCATTTTCTGGACACAGAAATGGTTCAGAAATCAAAACGTGATCCATTTCAAGACTGGTGCAGTGGTTAGACATACTGCTTAAATACATGCTTTTCTGTTGGGGGTTTCCTTCTAAGTCTCTGTTTCTGATGGCTCTGAAAGAAGATTCCTTAGACAGACCACCTTGGCAATGAAATAAGTCCTTAAAGTCAGTATAAACCAAATACAAATAAGACATGGAGCAGTGGAAGGAAATGCTGTTCAGCCGATGATTGGGTTTGCAGGGCTCAGGTTGGAGCTGCTGTTTGGGAGTATCCACAGAGCAGCTACAGCCCTGCCTGGAGCTGAGCATGACGATGAGGGGCTGTGCCAAGCCCTGGCATCACCAGCACTGCTCTGTGCCAGCTGCTGTGACGTCTTTGCTGCACTGCAGACACAGCTGGGACTGAAGGCGCCATGTGCTGCACAACATGGTACCTACACTCCCCGCTTACGTCTGGTCCACAGCAGAAATGTGAATTTCAGGCTGTCTCTGAATCTCTCATGTAACTTTACATGCTTGGCTTGGACTAGTGCCTATTGCTTTGAGTATATAACTTACTTTCAGTTGGGAAGGATCACGCATTTTTTCCCTTCCAGAGTTAGGTTTGCCCATGGGAACTTTCCTCCCCGTCAAATGCAGTTGTGAAAAATCAGTGTGTAAAGGGAATGCATCACCCCACACAACCTGCAGAGCTGTGGTAGCCCTTTTTTCCTTGAATTGTGCCTCTGAAACCTGTTCAGCTCAATGCACATATCTGCAGACAGCAAACACACACTATGCTCCCCCTTGGAGATTCAGCTTTTCTCTCATCTTTATTGTTAACTTAGTGAGACTAAAAGTTTATTCTTTTTTTCTGTGTAAAGTGAAACCATATAAACCTCATTTTGCCTCGAAACTATATAAACTTTAACATGCAGCCTCTTTAGCCTAATAAAAATGTTAGTGAAGCTCAGTTTCAGCATCTGTGTTTGATTTTATCACTGTATCACAGCTGACACGATTTTTCTAAACCCATACTTTTCTGCCTATTCAGAAATGAAAAGAATAGAGTTCCTGTGAGACCTGTGCATGGTAAAAGATGACAGTTTGCTGACTTATTCCTACTCCAGCAGATGAGGTTGTCTGTTTGTATTTACCTTGGTGCAATTAGATAACAAACTGAAAAGGAAAAGAAAGGCTCTGGGGATCTACACATGAACAATGTGTTTGGCTGCAGTGCCACTAAAACCAGAAGAACCTTCAAAATGGAGTGTGAGCCTTTTTCTCACACAGAAGCGTTAGCATTTTAGCTATCTTGTTATATACAGGCAACTGTCCCCAGTACGTATGCACAGGATTAAATCAGGATAAGCTTTTATTCCTGCATAGGAAACCAATCTGATAAAAAGCAATCTGATTCTATTTTAGTTTTACTAATTATGAACTGCACAACTACCAATTTGACATACATATGTATTCGTAAAAATATAAACCAACATTTTTTTTGCCTCACAGACTTTGTTCCTGGTATGAAAACGCCTGCATGCAGACAGTCTAGAAGTGCTGTTTGGAGAGGAATGATCTATTCAGTTCCCAAATTATCCCCTACCACTATCAGTCTTAGAAGTTCTGCTTATCCACATTTTCAAATTGCACCTGTCATCCTCATGACCACTTTCCTTCTTACATGTGAGGATACACAATTTCAGAAGCTTGCGCTCCGTCTGGGATTGGCATATGGAGTTACACGAATAGATGGATCTGGAAACAGTTCTGTTCATGTGGCTGGGGGAAATCTCACACATACTGCTGCCTTTGGAATTGCACAAGTTACAGCACAGGGATCACACATAACTGTTTTCATAAAATCAGAAGGAAAGAATTAGAGCAGCCTTATTGATATAAAAGCTGATGGCAACATGTCCTCCAGGTGCAGAAAGGAAAGTAATGCTAACTTGAGAGAACACTTTGCTTGACAGTAAAGGCTGAGAAAGAAATAATCGATCTTCTCTCCTCTCCATCAAAAATTCAGCTGCTGAGTGTTTTTGTGAGGAAAAGGAGGCAGCAGCAACTCTTTCTCTGTTTAAACCCAATAGAGAACAACCAGATGTTGCTTCCCTTGCCCAAATTGCTCCCTTTGAACCTCTCAAAAGAGCCACATCCCTCTTGGACTGTGAGCAATATTGTCTTTCTGCTTTACTCTTTGGCCTTAATGCCAATGTAACCAAAAGGACACGAACACCCAAGTGTTTGCCACAGGGAAGTTTGATGTAGACTGTACCACACCCAAATTATTGTCAAGCAATACTGAGCCCCACAATCACTCTAAACAGGACTATAACCCAAGCAAAGAAGAACAAACCAACACCAGCAGTTGAAGACCAGATTCTGAAGAACTTCTTGTCTTATGAGAGAACTACACTACCCAGAGTTAGAAAAAGAAAGCAGAAATGTTTGCATAGTTTGAGTACCTAAAATGTATGGAAGACAAATATAACAGGAGGCACTATCACTCTTGTCAAACCTGCAGGAGCAGTTATTTTGTACCTTCTTCACTTCATATATCCCCTCCATGGAGACAACCTCTCCACTTCTCACCTTCTTCAGGCTCCTAACAGAATGAACAGGTAGAGAGAGCCAGTAACCAGACCTGTCTATAGTACCCAAGCCTGCTCTTTACAGGAAGGGAAAAAAGAAATGGGACACCGGGAGAAGGAGAAGCTGAAGGAAAGTTCAGGAATTAGGCTTCTTTGCAATTCCAGGTAGAAGACATGTAAGCTTTCTCTGTTTCTCAGTCTTCCTCAGTATCCATTAAAAAAAAAAAATTGATGCAAACTACAACTGTCAATCACTTGAGAAAAGCCATGGGAAACACACCTGCCCTTCACACAGCTTTTGAGTTCTTTAAAGACAAAAACAACACAGCATGAAAGAGTGCTTTAGACTGCTGTGTAGACTAAAACATGGTCTATATCCCTGTAAATCCTTATCTTTTATTGTGTTTCTATGTTGTCAGTGTAAGCCTATGACTTGGGCTATATCACAGGAGCAGACATGCTCCGTTTGCCTTCCAGTCCTGTCTGCCATGGTGCAGGACTCCCCAGAGACGTTATGCTGTTTGTAGAGCAGACTAAGCACACAGTGTGAGCATGATCCCCCTGTCCTGCTCACCCCTGCAGGCAGGCATTCAGCCCAGGATGCTCTGAGAGAGGCCCTGAGTCTGGCTCGTACCACAGAGCCTCGTGCAGCGAGTGAGGAATTGCTGGCAGGGCTGGGCTCAAGCACAGCCTTGGGCCCACACTTGCTCTGCAGCTTGGATGTGCCCTGCTGACAGCCCTGAGCCACCACTGTCATTGCAACTTCATTTAATTTATACCAGCTTCGTTATACTCTGCTGCGGAGTTGTCAATCAAAATGACAATTGGCCCATTAAGGCTGCTACCAGTCAAATGCAATTTTGGATAACTCAGAGGAGGTGAACTCACTCACTGTATGAATCCTGACAAATCGGCTATCACCTCCTTCCTTCCTTTTGTATTTTTTTTAAAGTCACCATGTGAGCTGTTTCTCGAATTTCCAGTAATCCTATTAACTTCCAAAGTGATGCAGCATGGGAGCCCAGTCAATCAGCCAGCCAGTGAGAATTAATGGCCAGTGGAAAGGCTTCCTGTGATAGATTGAGCTTTCATGCAAAGAAAATTGGAAATGCAAGTGAAAGAGTCAATGGAGTAAGCGCAGTAGCCTGGGGCCCTGCCAACAACTGAGTGAAAAATATCTACAAAACACACTGTACAGCTCACTGCAATAACCTGACCCTCAGATCATGTACCAAGCAGATTGCTCAGGCCACAGAAAAATAAGGTCTGTTGTCAACACATTGTTAGCAACCTCAGGTGGAGCTGCTAACTCATTAGTGGAATGAAGCTGGGGGAAGAAGAAGATGAGGTACTGCATTTTGGAGAAGATCCAAACCATCTCCAAGCCTTTTATATAAGGGTGGGGAGGCTTGTGAAAGGCCACAGAACACAGAGTCCTTCACCACAACTCTGTTGTCTGCTCACCTCTATGTCAGTTAATAGAAACCAATGGCAGTTTTTCTAGCAGAACACACCAGTGATAAATGCAAAGTTTCCCTTCTTTTGGCACCAAGCCAGTGTTTTATCTGAGATGATCTGAGATGGAAATTCAAGGCCTCAGTCAAACTGAAGGGCTAAGGCAGTTTGGTTGCAACTCTCTAGTCCTCTGCATTTGAAGCAAAAATCTTCTAAGTTCGGCTGCTTGAGGCATTCTGCTTCTATAAAAGCTTTTTCAATAGAAAAGCAAAAATCTCGAAATCTGACAGGTGGTTCTGGAAGATAATCCTCCTTCCAATAGGAGTAAAGGAGCAAACCTAACCAGTTCAGATGCACAAGCTCCATACAGGAACGCTTGAGAGCCAGGATTTGGTTGTCTGCAACAACAGAGGATAAGGTGTATTGGTTTCCTAGGGTCACATGTAGGCAGACTACAGTAATACAAAAGCTTTTACTGTCACACAAAAGCAAAGAGAAACACAAGTGACCTCATTCTGAGCCTTCAACACTGTTCTTTTATAATTTGTGATGCTTGATGCTCTGCATTAAAGCAGTGCAGATTGTACCAAGAGCACAAGGATCAACTTTTTCACTCTCACAAATAAGGTTTTCTTGGTCCTGTAATGAAGAGAGGCAGATAAAGATGGCTTGTGATGCTCTTTAGTCCTATGTATCACCTGCATTACCCAAATGTCACACAAACTGCTCATTTGTATCAAAACACGTCTGGGGAAAATTTTATCGCTGACGTAGTCCAACATGCTTTGATTCTGTAAACCAAGTATACACGGGTGTCTTCTCACTCAGTTACTTCTGCAGAGATACACTTGTATCCAAGGGAAAGCCTTCACCACAAAACAAGCCAACCAATAATAAACATGTGGGGTTTTGGGGCGGGGGGGTGGGGTGGTGTCTGCACATTTCAAGTGATTTCAAGCAAGAGATGTAAATATTCCACCTCTGGAATCTAATTTCTGTAGGACTGAATCAAATTACCTTTTGGAAGAAGTGACTTCTGGCTAGCACTCTACTTAATTCATTCTGTCAGCGTGGACTTTAGTGCTCTGTGTGGGAAGACTGACTTTGTCCAAGACCGATGCTCTCTGCTCTATAAATTGAATCCACTGATGCATAATTGAGCCCTTGACTATATCAAGCATTTGCTTCACCAGACCCTCTTCTTGCTTACTCGCTATATTTGCTCTGTGAAAAATATGCTCTTTTCATTCTGGGGAATGAAAAATTGAGAGACGTGCTGAGCGTGCTTGGAGCCCTGAACAAGTAGGTAACATTTGATATATATCAAGTAACACCTTTGATTTCTTTTTTTTTACTTCTTTTGGTTTTTACAACATGTTTTTAAGCAAATCTTGCTGAAAGCAAGAAACAGTTAGTGTTTGTGTTGAAACAGCAATTATTCTGGTTTTGGAAAGACAAGAACCAGGCTCACTCCGTAGCATCCTGTAAATCTGTGTGTGTCTTGCAAAGCTTACAAGGCTGCTCTTGGGGAAGCAACCCACAGTCTGGAGCCTTTTGGCAGAGCCCACCCAGCGTTCAGTGGTGCCCACTGATTGTACAGCACACATAGCACCCACCCTGTCACACACTTCAGATACTTCATCTTCAAAACGAAGGAACACATTTTTACTTGATGAGTAAGTATCCCCTGGGGAGGCCAGTTTCCTTTTTCCTCTGCCAGTGCTAACTAATAGCATATCAAGATTGGTTTTTAATCATTCAGAGAGAAGCACAGAACAGCAGGATTGTCATTCTTAGTGCCATTTGTCTCTCTGTTACTGAACTTCCAGGCTTTGTTCCAAAGAGATTTGAAAGATGTTAGGAAGCAGCTGCTCACAGCTAATGTTGTCTGACAGGCACAAGTGTCTGAGAACACCAGCCTGAGCCAGGTGTAAGCAGCCCCAGCACAGAGCCCTACCCCACAGGCTGTGCTGTGTCCCACGACTGCCCCATAAGGATTGCCTGCACCTGGTTGTAATTCCAGTATCTGCTGCATCTGAACTGTCAGAAAGCTTGCCTGCTTGTCTGTGTATGGTGAGATGTGGAAAGGCACTAAAGTGCCACTAGCATCATGCAAAATGGATGAGATAACAAGAAAGGAGGAAGCAAAAATCAAATTTTAGCCAACACACCTATTTGGAGAAGCATATTTGTGGCCAAACATCACCAGACCTTTTGACAGAGGGGTCTGTGCATGGGTCAAGAGGAAAGAACAGCTTGAAGTAGTGGTACAGGCAAGTCAGACCATTACTGCAGGGATTGCTTGTAACATTCCTCAAACTCTTTTTGCTGTAACCAGGAACTATGTGACTATGTTAGCCTGGAACAGGGTACGTATTCTACAAGCATAACATAGTTGCCCCTCACTTGGATATACTGGAAATTCTGCTAAAATCTTTGAGGATATTGTTAATCTTTCCTGGCTTAATTTACAACAGCCTCGCAATTCTGGAGAATTTCAAACCTAGTGTTTGAGAGAGAGGACAGTGCTGAGGTTACCAACTCCAGTGCAGTTTACCAGCTTGGCTAAAAACTGCATTTGCCCCAGACTTCCTGCATGATCTGGCCAAGCTGCTCCCTGCCCATCTTGCAGAGAGAGAATACTCTTCCTTCACCAGTTTGTGTCCCCGTGTGGGACACTACAAGTGCTCCTTGGAGCAGGGATGATGCTCCAGAGTATAGAGCAGCACTCAGTCCAACAGGGCTCTGATTTCAAACCATTTTAAACCAAACAGTGTGTCATAATGTATATAACAACAGTCACCTCTGCACAGGGGAATTTTCTGTTTGACAAATCTCTGCTTATCAGTCGCACTCATCCCCACTAGAAGACATGACCTAGAACATTTGCACAGGAAATAAAAGAAGTCATAACAAAGAAAATTGAACAATAAGTAGAAATAATTTCAAGTAAAACAACCAAACTGTAGCCAAACTTCTGGTATAACTGTGCTGGGAATCCTATGTTGCACATACGGAAGTTTGCCATCATTGTACATTCTTAGGTTTCCTTTGTTGGATTTTATCAAGAATGTATCTGTGGTATTTTTACAACACTGATGTCACTGGCACATGTAAGCTATCTCACGATTGTCATCCATAACAAAATGAGGACAGGTTGTTACAAGTTTAACTTTTTCTGGAAGCCCTTGGGTTTTTCTGCACCAGTTAGGCAGATTGCTTTTGACATGTGGGTTGCACTTGCAGATGCCAGTCACGGAGCAGCAGAGAGCTTCAGAGCAGCCTCTGTCATCCCTCCAGCTCTAGAGGTCACTGCACAACAACGATTACACTCCATACTGGATCCAGAGCCTCTGACTCACCCACAGCTGAACAGACCCTGTGGTGTCATAGGGCAAGGCCCACATTCTTAAGTTTTTCAGGTTCTCCCTGCATGTATAATGAATATCATATTCTGGACCTTGTTTTATAGTATTCTGCAAATAAAGCACATTCAAATGGCATTCAAATGAAGGCTGCTATAAAAAATAGTAAGAGTACTAACTGATAATACAAAATTTCACATTTTCTGAATTTTTTGAAAGTAGTAGTTGTTTTTTGATTTGTTAGTTTCTTTTGGTTTTTTTTTAAATGAGCTTAATGCAGATAAGATTTCTGCAGGTTAATGCAGAGAAGATTTCTGCATGTGTAAACTGTCCTGCCTGGAATAACTGTAGATCAATATTTACTGGAGCAGGACCCTAGGATGTGATTTCCAAGTCCTGGAGCACAAAGGAGTAAATTATTTGCAAACATATTGAGCAAAATTTGGCCAAATTACACTGCAGAAAATCTGTTCCCAAGCTTTTAAAAGCCCAGTAAAGGTCTTTACAACTGATTTAATGCCATCCTTTGCTTACTCTGTTTTCACCTTACAGAACTGCACAGGAACCAACACAGCAGCAGTCGGTGGGTGAAATCGGATGAGACCTTTCCTAAGAAGGCTGAAATATAATCAGCTCCATTCCCCATATTCAAAAGTAGTGGTGAATATGATACCCCACCTTAATGTCTATGTACAGACAGGAGAAGAAACATTCACCTGAGTCTCAGAAGCATTTGGAAACATCCAGAGAAAAAAAACCAAGTTCCCAGTTTCCTGAAGTATCTTTCCACTGTGTCTGCTATGATGAAAATGGACAGTCTTGATGCATTATTTACAGTGCAACTGGGAATGCCCCAGAGGCAAAAGGAAGCTTACTGTAGGCAAGAGAACTGCTGGTGTAGAGCTCGTCCTGTGGAGACACAGTGAAGAGCTGCCCAGGCAGGGCAGCCATGGCTTCCCATGGCACCACAGCAATGCAGGCACAGGTGAGGCTCTTGGGGGGTAACAATTATTCTTTCTGGAAAGAATCCAGTACTCATGGAGCAATGTATTTCTCAAAGGTAAAAGGAGCATAAAGGCTGAGCTCCCTCCATTAACAATTCTAACTTTCCATTATTTCCTTTATTCTAGAGTGTGCCTATCAGTCACATAATAATTATACCTCTCTTTCTTCTGTAAAACAAGCCTCTTCCCTGACCAGTCTTTCCTCTCCAGCTTTCTTCCAAAGTTGTCCTCTTATCTTTCACTTCCTTCCATGCTCCATGCACCAGCTCTCACCTCTCTAATCAAATCCAGCATTACTGTCTCTTCTTTCAAATCCACCATGTCAAATACCTCACAGGAAAATGCTTTCAGATCAGCCCCAAGCTTAAAAACTGCTCTAATATCACGCCTGTAAGTGGTCTTTTCCTCTGTGTTGCAATGTATCCAGTTGCTTGGCAAGGATCAGATGCTGCAATGGCTTTTGCTGTTAGTGCGATGACAAAAAACAGCTGAAAGCATCAACAAAAGCTGTACTGCTCAGAGGTGGCGCTTAGATTTTAAACTCAAGACAACAGGAAACATCCACCTCCCTCTGGCACAGCATCAAGAAATCTGCTGGCACTTGACAAACAAACACAATAACAACAACAGCAGCAGCAACTTCATCAATAGGGACCTGCCTGGTCTTCTGTGCCCCTTTCTGCCTTCCCTGTGCCTGAGAACCCGGTGGGAGGTAAGCCCTGAGGCAGCATGACAGACTGTGAGCAAAAGGCTGAGGATTTTAAGGGTAAAGCTGAAGGAAGAGCACTTTGTACATGTGTGAGTACAGGCCCAGCACAGAGGTGTCCAATTCTCAGCCAGGGCATCCAAGAGCTGCTGCAATGACCAATAGTGCAGAGAAGTCTCCTTTGAGTGCTCAAATATTTTCAGCCTTGGGCTATTGAGAGAAGATTCATTTCTCCTTCTGTACTTCCCTACTTAATTTCTTATTTTCAGGTGGTTGTTTTGAGACGTGGTGCCTTGGTAAATATAACAATATAAGATATTTCAGTAGGACATTGCAAGGAATGAATGACAGAATAATACTTAAGGCTAGTTACCTCTCAACCATGGCCCCAGAAGGAAAGCTGGAACAAATCACAGCACTGTAACTCATGCTCTCAAACTACTATGGACTGACTGCACACTGGAAGTTGTAAATTATAGACTAATATTTTAATGCCAGTAGCCAATCCAGATTTAACACAAACTCAATTATTTGTGGTCTTTTTTGTACAGATCTGTGAGAAGTTGATGTAGAGCTGCAGGGTATTTCGAAACTGGAAATTTTATCAAGCCTATGTATTTGGGTTCTGAGGTTTTCTAATTGGTATTTTGACAGTAAAGAAATATTTGAACTCATAAGTGGGAATTTATTTTTAAAGACATGCTCTGTCTTTATTAAGTGACCAAATGTGATCAAAAGGGCCAGCAGATGAGATTCAAAGCCTCCCAAGCATAATCAAGACCTCACCTTTACCAATTGTTTAAAGAATCCCCAAACAAACAAGTACACAAGAAGACAAACACATTAGATGCTAGCTCTATTGCTACTGGCTTAACAGCATAGGGATCCCAGCCTTACTGACATTTCACTCCTCAAGATCACGCCAGGGGTTTGCTCTCAAGTGAACTACATGAACAAAACCAGCCCACGATGAAAAGCCTGCATCTTAGGAGCAAGTGCAGCTCCTGCTCTGAAGGGGTCATGTCAAAGCTGAAGGGGCATATGAAAGCCTGCAGCTCCAGTGAAATGAAGCTTTAATGTTGCAGTTTGCTCTTAGCAAGTCATTCTGCTGGAGTCTGCCAAAGCTTTTTAAATGTTAGGGCATTTCTGCATGTTGATTAGCAGCCAGAAGCTATAAGCATGAAAATGCCATTTGAAACACTCATAGCATAATTTGCACATGTTTGTTGCAAAACCTAATCAGGATTGCAGTGCTTGAGACAGTAAATTGAAGGCAAGTCATAAACTTCTCCAATGAGCTAATGTCCAGCATTTTGCAGGAGCTGGGCAAACATTAGTGCTAAAATAAGAGTGCAGTCCAACATAGGGTCTCACATCCACAGAACTAACACAAGTCCATTTATATTCAGGAAAGAAGTATTGCACTCTGGAATTTATCTGTTATGTGACATATGAAAATGCTGCCTAATGAGGACTGACCTAGTTTTAAGAATGGAGAGAGCACCCTCAGTTTGCTTCTCCTTTCACTGCTCATTAGCAAGTCCCTTCCCCTCTGACAGCCCCTGACCAAACCAGCACAACACATGGCCGATAATGGCATCTTTTCCACTATCGTTTTAGGATTTCATTGGGTAACACTAACTCTAAATTCCCCAGGGGAAAACAGACACCACCACCAGCCTCCCCTGCACCTGAAGCTCAGGAGCTTCTTGATACTCATCCTCACAGCAGGGGCCAGAGGAGTGTTCAGAACTCCTGGCTGGGCAACCTGTTTAAAGAGTAGTTACTTCAGCAACATTAATACATCATAAAGAGGAGACAACATTGCAAAGCAAATTAAAATATTTCTCTGATTGCATTGAAAATCCAGCTCCAATTAAAAATCATTGACACTGGGGGAAAAAAAGGATCTGCTTGTCTCAAATGGCTTCTAAATTAGAAGTCTAAGAGAGGCCTCTCACTCAGGCAGATTTAATGAAATATTATTTCAGAATCAGAGATCACGACTGCATAGCAAAAACACTTCATCAACAGGAATCTGACTCATAATGCATCTACATCCTAAACAGAAAAAATATAGCCAAGGTCAAAGAGGAAATTAAAGCTGATGGGGTGGAGGCAGTGTGCCCAAACTCATGCTGCAGACCTGAGCCAGTTCTACAAGTGGTGTCCTGACTCTGCTCAAGCAGTCCTGAAAGGCCACTGCTCACTGCATCATCTTCCTTTAGCTAGTCATGTGTGGATTAACCTAAACACCTTACAAGCAATTTCTGAATTAAAAGCCTTCTTCTTTTTTTTGTCATATAACCAATGTCCTTCATATATACCTGGAAAACATAGCTGGAAATATACCTGGAAAACTTGCATTTGCTCCTGTAAAAATTCACCACTGTAAATGTATCACATATCTTCCCAATCCTCAATTAGTTTTAAGTTTCTACATATCTATTTATTTTCGCTACTATTTATATGACTTTTTTAAAAAACACAGATACAGTATAAAGAAAAAGTAGCAAAAGCTAAAATCTTTTAGTTGTGAAATGGTGAAGTTATCAGGATTAGGGAGCTGCTGAATTATCTGAAATCACATTAAGTTCTCTGTTCTGCATGTCTCAGGTAACTCTTTATGGTATACACAAAAAAACTGCACTGAATCAGACTAATAAACGAGTAATTGAATGAAAAGCTACAAGGCAAACAGCCAATATTCAGACCAATAATGCAAAAAGGAAAAATATTGCATTTCTCATGGCTTCTTATTACACATGTAAAAAACAGGGTGGTCTGCTCTTTTCACATCTGGAAAAAAGGAAATTTAACAGAGTCATTGTAGTATGAACACAGTAATTGAGTAAGACAGCTGTTTCATATTTATGGGCAAAATTAAAACCAGTAAAACATTCATTTTAATCCTGTGGGCATCAGCTCTATAAAGCATGGCTCTAGATAACAAGGTGAGCACTCATGTAACTACTTTTTGTAAAAGATTATGTGGCTTAAATGTTCTTGAACTACAGCCAGCTGAAAACCCTCAATTCTTTTCTGTAGAAGAGAAGAAACATGTTTTTATTCTTAACTAAGATACACAATGGAAGTCCATATGCAAGGAACCTCTAATTTTCCTACTGAAACTCCCTGGCCTGCCATCTAAAATGACATGCAACTGGCAGTGGATTAAACTGCCAGTCTTGAGACATTTTCTTTCCCTGCTGCGTGCCCTGCCCAAGTGGACTGACATTCCCCCCAGAGACCAGCACACAAACCCACTTCCCAACCGCTGCCTTCCTCAGTCTTGCATTGTATCAAGGCAAATCACGTTCAGTTTTGACTCACACTCATATTTCAGGCTAAAGATTGCTGCCTGTCTGGTGCTGATTCGTGGCCCATTGAGCTTTCTGGCATGGGGAGAAGCAGTGCCAAGGGTCACAACTGGTTTATGCCTTTTAACTTAATGCACTGCCAAGTGCATGTCAGTCCTGAGAGTTAGCTGACATGAAGCTTAGCCCTGAAAATGAACTGTGGCCAGTGCCACGTCACAGTGATAATTTAATCCTGATCTTATTTACACCGACTACTAACTCACGGCCTTCTCCAGTCAAGCAAGATTAGTTGCTTGCAGTCCTGCACACGCAGGAGCAGTTCAGGTGAGGTACTGTGCATAAACAGTGATGAGTTTCCCTTGGTTCACTGTCATCCTCTGCCATCACTGCTAAAAGCACTATCTACAAACCAGGCTAAGAAAAACAAACCTGGCTCATGTGGCTCAAAAGGCCTCTGGATAGGCAATGCCTTTGGTTTGCACCAGGCCTGAGGGGCAAAATCAAGTCCCACTTCTTAAGGTAAAGCATTCAATGTCAAGAAAACCCCAAACCATAACATAAGCTGGCTAGTATCTTCCTCTCTTCTCTGCTTGTTTTATGCTCTTAGGTGGCCTAACCAGAACGGGAAGCAGGCCAGCATCATGAAGCAGATAATTAAGTCATCTTGCATTATTTAGGGTATGATATTGACCATCCACAAATATAATTGGTAGCTAATGGTGAATTAGCGCTGCCAAGTGGTCTTCTCTCTATTTTTCTCAAATAATTTTCCCTGGGGATGTGCTAGAAAGGAGACATTCCAAACCCCTTTAATAGGAGTTTATTTAATATAGCCACCGACTTTCAAATGAAGTAATCGAAAAAGGACAAAGCAGAGACAGTGACTTAGGGAATTAACTTCATATCCTAGAAAATAGATTTGTTCTCACATCAAGTGAAAAAGAACTTGATGGTCTCAAGCAATCCTTCCTGGGTTTGTTCAGGTCACAACCTCACTTCTTATGCAAAAAGAAAGCCCAGGGCTATTATATATGCAAATTTCAGCTTCAGAGAACTCACACAGTGGCACAAACTCCGGTCATGTAAGGATGACCCAGCCCTGCCCCACAGCTCTGGGCAGCCCCACAATGGGCACAGCCCCCCCAGGGAAGAACAAAGCAGGTTTTTACCAAGAGGAGCTGCTAAATATTCAGAGGCTTCACTCACGGCAAAGCTAAGTACTTCGTATCAAACAAAGTCAGGAGTGTTTGGGGTACAAGGTACCATGTCTGGAGTGAATTCCTTCATGTGAAACAAATGGCTTGATGGATGGGTGCTCCCAGGATACCTATTCTGAGCATCCACAGCACCTCCAGGTGGCTACAAACCATGAGGGGCATCCTTCCATTCAATTTTCTTGATTTTGTATCAAGAAAAATTACAGTTATCTCCTCCTGTAGGAGCCTTTAGTTCTCTCTAAAGACATTCATCCTCCAAAGAGTTTGCCTTTTTCATCCAACCCCTGCACTTGCTGAAACCATTTCAAGGTGACGGTCCATGAGGAAATAGAAATTATTAATGCTTTATTACTCACCTTTTATTGCATCTTTACAGAGAGGAGACTTTGCTTTCCTTACAATTTAAACAAGTCTTTTCTGTTCTTTACAATTCATAAAGAACTAAAAGCTACTTTCAAGTTCACCCTGTGAGATTAATTTGTGATTGCTCTCTCAGCACTGGTTTGGGTTTTTTGACCAATTTCCCCAGTGCAAATACTTATAGAGCAACTATATTATCAACTGTTACCAAATCCCCTCCTACTGCCACAATCAGATACAATACTTAGATTACTGCAAGATATTTAATTATAGTCATCTGAAGTTATGGATGTAAAAAGCAATACTGCAACATAATTTCTGTCCTTAAACATCTAAAATAAATGTGCTTTCAGCATTGTTTCCTGTTGCAGATCGACACTAAGAATTAGGTATGGACGCAGGTTTCATACCCACGCTAAGGTTTCGGGCCAACGGGCAAAAAAAGCTTGGCTCTTTTTTATTTTCACATTTATATACATATGTACAGACAATCAACAATTGGATGAAGAGGTTAAGCCTCTCCAAATTGATAAGATATAAATTCAGTCTATCACTTTCCTCTGCCTCCAGAGAAAGAATACAAAACAATTCTAAAAATACAACTTAAAAAAGATTCGTTACAAAAACATAAACATTGTTTATCTTACAACTTATAAAAAAGTTTTTCACTGCTAACGCAAACAAAACATGCAGTGAAAAACCAAAACAACAGTTTCCTAATTTCTAGAGGAAATATGCATTCATCTCCAAATGCAAGAACTGCATTAACTAAGAAGAACAGAAATTGAGAGTTTGAGTAGATTGTGCGGTCCCTGTGCACACCTGTGAAGTTTGATAGTGGACACAGGAGGTTACTCTCCTCATTATCCACAGGTGTAATCATACTTTTAAAAGTCCTGGACTTTAGCCTTGGTCATTTTACTTAGACATTTAAATCTGAAAAAAGAAGAAAAGCTAGCAATGCTATACCATCATTAGCAGCATGAAAATCTGTATTTGTATTCAAAACATACACACATTCAGCATGTCTGTCTCAAAGCTAAATTGCCTTGCAGTCACACAATTAAGTGACTTGAGTAAGAAACTTGCTTGATTGATTTGGTAAAGATAGAAAGTTATTTCAGGTAATTAAATCTAAATGTGACTGCAAGGAGTTACAGAAACATCTCACAAGGCTGAAGGAGCATTCAAATTCAATATTCTTACAACACTGTAATGCACACAAGGGTAAAACAGTGCTAACTAAATCTACTTCCTAAGAGAATACTTACTATCCCTCAATAAAGTAATATGAGAGTCATCATGAATGGATTTATGAAAGTGTTTGATACTGACAGGCAGTAAAAAAGGCAGATATGTCTGGAATTCTTAAAAAGAAAATGAAGATAAATAGAAAACATTAGGTTTTTTTTCTAGCAGAAATCTCTGCATTTTGATCACGAATCTGTTTCTTTTATTCTTCTCTAAGCATTCTAAGTATTACCAAAACATCAGCAGATATCAGGAATTTGAATGCCAAGAGCTTTGTTTGCTCAAGCACAATTTTTCTTATCCATGTTTTAATCACCAGTCACCTTTTCCTACTCACATTTTTAGTGGGATTATGTTTTAAAAAGATACAACTGATTATTTACTTATTTCCAAGCCCCTGCATACAGTTGAGCTGTGATGGCAGAAACTACTGAGCAGTTATCGCTGTTCCTCACAGAAGCCATGTGAGCCAGCACTTCCCCTGGCACCTGAGTGTCCCGGGAAATCCACACCAGGATGTGCCCTGGCCTCGCTGCCCTCTGGCTGCACTGCCAACCCCTCCTTGCTCCCATGGCTGGACAGCACATCAAATGCTCTGCTTGCCAAACATCTCTGCAGGACAAAGATGTGCTGAAGTGGGACTAATGCTGGTTCAGAGAGAACACCTTCCAGACTGTCATAACAGAAAGGTTTCAGAGGAACTAATAAATAATGAAACCTTGACTTTGCTCTTCAGTATCTGCAAGTCTGGCATTTAAGAAGTTATCTGTAAACCCAAAATTAAAAAAAAACCTTGATGATTCAAGAAGAATAATCAGTTATTGTATAAAGAGCAACTAATTCAATTCAGGATGAAGCAAATTCGTTTCCCTGCATGGGTACAGCAGCAGAGTAAGCAGTGATTGCTGAGCACTCCCTCCCAGCTGCTGCACCCTTGCAACACAGTCACAGTGTGGCTACATGGATGTGGCAGGACTCAGCTGGCGTGAGGAGGCAGCAAAACAGCCACCTCATTCCCCTTGGGACTCATATCTGAACAAGGCAAGCCCAAGTGCCTCAACCCACCAGGAGATAACGCTGTTGAAGAGGATTTCAGACACAGAAGGCCAATATGGACACCCATGTCCACCAGCAATTATCCAGGAATGCAGCATTTCAGTTTATTGGTACTATTGAGAAATCATTCTTCCTGCACAAGAGGAAACAGCTGAAGGCAATGGTGATTTCTGTGGTCTTTTGATCAGGTCTTAAATATCATGTCTTCAACCACTGCCCCTGGAGACACTACAACTGCTCATGGCTTCCACACGTGGAAAGCCCATAGTAGGTCCCTCCTGTGCAAAGTGACTCATCTTCTGCTATTGTGCCCTGCCCTGCCTTGGGAACTGACAGAGAAAATCTTCCAGTTCCTTAACCTCCTCTCTGCTCTTTCATCTCATACCACAGAAAGCTAAGGTGCTTACTCCTAACAGCCAGTTATTGCCCTTTCTAAAGGAAGTCACTACTGGCATTTGCACATTTCAGAGAGTTTGGAGTGAGTCAATTGAGTTTTTTCACCAGTTTCTGTATTTATGAAGGGTGGTAAGAGCTATATTGTGCAGACAGTCCTCTCTGTTATAAGAGTACTGGTACAGATTACCAGAAGCAAAAAAGTGCACATCATTCATGAGAGGACTTTTTGGTAAATATTCTATAGTGCTGGTTATATATGGGCTCACTGATTTACCTACAGCCTGGTGTACACACCCCTGCAGGGACACCATTCATTTTTGCAACACTTTCCATTGCCTTCAAGTAGGACAGTGTCCTAATACCTAAATGCATTTGGAGAGTGAGTACATTTCTCTGTTCCCATTACTCATTGACTTTTCATCCAATGTCCTGAAAGTCACACACATCCTGAAAGCAGCAGTGACTTCTTAAAAAAAATACTATTCGAGCAAAGTAGGAGCCCAAAACCACGAGGACATACTTTCAAACCCCCTTTGCTTTGATTCTGCATTTGCTATGCAGAAATGAACTTTCCAATCCAGACAGTGGGGAGTCCTGGCAAACAGGCAAAAGTGGGAGAGATGGCATTATCTGATATCAATTACTTTTCTTGATGTCAGTTCTTCCATCTCCGAATTTTTACAAGGACAGCATTACAGTTCTACCAGCAATGCTGGGATGGGAAAGACTGAAAGAAACTGAATTAACACACAAAAAAAAAAAAAAGTCATCAACATGACACTCAGTGTGTCTATTTTCTTACTGGTCTCTGGGATAGCATGATCTATAACAGCATGCCTTCAGGAAAAGTGGAACAGAAAAGGCATAGATATTTAAATATTAATAACTTTTACTGCTCTAAAGCATTAGAAACAGCTCTGCTCACTACACACTAGAGAGCTGATCCCAGCACCAGAGGTATAACTCACCATTATCTTCCTAATGTGGGCAACATATTGATTTTTGTTCATTTTAGTCATGCATCAAGGCTCCCAGTGAGTGCACATGCACATACGTGTCTATTTGAGTGTGTGGAGTAAAGACTAGAGATGGATAACATTCTTTGGAGATTTCAATCCATGTCTTGGGACACAAGAGCTTTTGCCTTAACATTTTATGTTCCTCTGCTCCTTCATGTAGGAGCTGTTGTTTCTATGCTCACCCTGCAGCTGTGAAATGAAAGAGTCTGAGCTGTGCCTCAGCTGAGAGCAAGCGATGAAGCATGATACAAAGCTGACCTTCCGTCCTCTCTGCAGGCAGACATGCTGCTTTCACACTGCTTCCAGCCTCAGCTGAACCGAGATTGCAAGGACAGACTCATTCCTGATCCTGCAGCTAGCGCAGGATGTTGTACAGAGCACACATCAGATCTCAGCTGAAGTCTCTGTCAGCAAATTGAACCATGGCAGAACTCTCTAGAAAAGCAGGAGAAACAGTGAGGAGAGCTAAATAAACTCTCAGTGAAGTAAACTCGCAGGCCTGTGTCTTATTACTCACTAGTAGTATTTCTTTCTGTTTAAAAAAAATAATTAGAAGTATGTAGCAATTCTTTTAGTTCTGGTATTTTACTGATGTGGAAAAAGGTAATAGAAGAGACTTTTCCATGACACTCCTCACTCCCTGTTAGCCAGTGAGCAACCCTACATTTCAGAATAAACTCTTTCTTGCAAAGGCAGAACCAGCCTTGATCCCCAGTGCACATTCGGACCTTTGATGTGTCCTTACTTCTTCCTGCAAAAGAACAAGATTTTTCCCAAGGGGAAAGGCAGAATCCCCTGAATGAGTGTTCCCAATGGCTGGTTTTGGGAGTGTCTGAGCATTTGTGTGAAAGACATTTTTGCTATTAAAGGACACAAACCATAAGAATGGAAATGCCAGGGCTCATGTGGGGTCTGTCTGCAGATTCCAGCCTGCTGTATTTCGTCTCCAGCCAGGACTTGGGAAAGATAAGAGGAGATATAAATAGCACTCAGCATGCTGGCAAACTGAGCTGTGACAAAGTGCTGTGCTGACTGCTCAGTGTCATCCTGAAGGAATCAGCACTTTTTTGGGATGCTGCTTCAAATCTTAATAATTGGAATAGATTGAAAAGATCAAGTGTGCCAAATACATTGACTCCAGTTCAGAGCAAAATTGTAAGTACACAAAAATCAGGCACATGGAAGGAAAACTCTCTCTAGAAATAGTCTATTTTCCTCTCACTTATCTAATCCAAAAGGATTTAGCCTAGTACTTAATGTACACACTGGTTAGAGAAAACAATCCATCCAGCATTAAGGGCCTTCCATGGCATCTGCTGCACAAACCCAGTGTCCCAGAATACTCCCGACTTAACCACGCTGGTTTTGAGTGAGCTCATGGACAAAGGCAAGAGGAAGACATGAATACATGCAGACTGGACAGAACATTCATTTCCAGAAATTCACTCTCATCTTTTCACTGACTCTCAGGGAGACTGTAACAGGGATAATTCTGCCCCAAGTGTAGCACAGTGATGACTTCAAAAGGCTGTTCCAGTTGGTAGGAGAAACAGAGGAGTCTAACAAGGAATGGTGCTTGGAGTGTGTACAGACCCAGAAAGGCTTCCCCGACTGTCCTGTTAGAACATGGAAAACACTGAAGTGTTTCCCCCTTCCTAGGTGCTTGGCTAGACAAGCATTTTGCTCCACACCCCTCCTCTAGATGCTTGGCTAGACTCATTTTCAGGTATAAATCATGCTTACGTAGCCCTTGCCAAGAACTGCCTAAGTAAAACCAAGATGACTCCCCCAGCCCCCTCACTCTCCCGTGTACACAACAGTATCATGTACTTCTCTATACTCCTCAAGAATAACCTCCCTGGCTGGCAAATAAGCCAAAATATTTCTTTTATTATACACCTTTCTCAGACCTTAAAACAAAGACACTGTGTGATGACAAACCCCACAAGGGAGGCTTCAAAACATCATTCCAGTGACCTGGATAAACCAAATGATGGTCTTGTCCAGACTTCCTATGCAGCTCTACCTCCAAAGGAGACAGCCTGGGACTTAAGGCACTGAATGCTCCTGCTCAGACTTTGAGGAGGTCTCAGCAGGAACAGTCCCTGCTGTACCCACCTACACAAGCCTTTCAAGCATTGAAGAAAGGAGTGGAGTGTAAAATGTCCTCTTTTCGTAAGTCTAAAATCAACAACTATTTGCCAAAATGTTTGTGTCAGGTATTACTCAGAGGTCATGATGTTCAATGTTCTACTGCCTTATTATGCTGGTAATGAACTCATAAATGTCTGAAAGGGACATGAAGTGAATGTCACTTTGAATTTCTGTAGAGGCCAGTGGATTATTATGGCCCAAATAGAATAAGGTGCTGCTTGACCTACTAAGAGGCTGACTGCATGAAGATTCAGGCTCAGGAGCTTCTATGCGTAGATGCACTTTTCATGCTCTGTATACTGTAATTTACTGAGTATTTTTGCCTTACTAGAATTAATTATCTCTCTTTTCTGTCAGTTTAGCTCAATCTCATAGAGCAAAATAATTGGCCTTTACCAAAGCAGGCATCCAAAAGTATAATTGAAAGGCATACAGTCCAGCCTTCAGACATTTTTTTTCCATTCCTCTGCCTGTATTTGTGAATTTTTCTGTTAAAAACCACTCACACTCTGACAGAACAGATTCAAAAAAGGATGGCAAAACCTTCTGTCAATAAACCCAGTGGGACTGGGAGTTGGAATTTCTATTCTCCTCAAATACAAAACATCTTAGTTTTTACCCCATTGGTTTGATATTCAAGCTGCTGCAAATAGCTCTTTTTGGTCTTAAGAAGGTGTTCTTTGCATAAACCTAGCCTAAGGCAGACACCACTAGAATAATTTTTAGAAACACTTCTAAAGCAACTGAATATCCTGGGTGGGGTGAAGCTCAACTGGCACATGAATCAAGCTGAATAGGTAAAATTCACATTAACACATTACATAATGCATGTATATGATCCCTGTTAACATAGGATTTAACAATCTCCAGCTTTGTAAGTCACTTATCCTCTCAATTTCCCAGTGAGGAAGCAGAGAGAAGCTAAGGGACTTGTTCAAGCACACTGAGAAACTGTGGAGAGTGAGGAAAGCATCCGACCTAGACAAACCAGGTACAGAGCTCTGTGGGCAGAGCCTGCTCTGCCTGTGCCACAGAGCCAATCCACCGGCTGAACCCCCAGTGTAGAAAGAAAAGTCACGAGGGGAATCGCAGGAAACATCACACAAGAAGCTACATCTGGGGCAAAACCAAGATTTCTTTCCATGGCTCTCCTCCTTGACTGCTGGTTGCCTACTAACAAGCTCCAGTGGTTTCAGCAAGGCTCAGGCTTACTCAAAATGCTCTTAATGGAAGACCAAGGAACCAGCTGAACCAACTCTATTCTCTGTTGCATTCAGTTATAAAGAATTTTCCTGCTTCTACTCCTGGATATAGAGCAAAATAATTAAGAACTGTCTCACATTTTGGTTGCTACCATTTTTCTGCTAATTAGATGACTTATTAAGTAAATTATCAGAAATAAAGCCCAGACAATTAATCATCCTTTATAATGGTAGATTAATTTGATTTTTAAATTGCTGCAAGATTTTAAAAAAATACCCAAAATAATGTGCACACTCACAAGCCAAACAGGAGGAGCTCATGATACAACTCCCCCAGAAGCACATAACCCAAGGAGTCAGTTGTGATGCAAATACCAGAAACCAGCTCAGTGTTGTCCCCCCTGTGAGCTGCACAGTAACAGCAATCTCTCCAGAAGAATACACAGCTGGCCTGGGCTCAGGAGCTGGGCTATTTGTCATCTGCCTGACAAAGGTAATCAACTCTTGCTATGCTGCAGTCATCCGAAAATCCCCACTGCATCAACCTGGTAATGGACCCGAATGGGTCTCTAAGTGGTGAGAGAAGTGAAAATAAAACAAATTACTTTTCTTTTTTAAATTATTTAAACCAATAATACTTGCAATAAATACCAAGCCAGTAACCAGGAGTTCTAATATCTTATTGCTAGACTCAGAGCACACACTTTTCATCCCACTTGATTAAAGTGGTGCTGATTGTACACAGGTTAGGATCTGGGTCTGCAGAAATGGTATAACTGACCTCAGAAGGGGAAGAAATCACTGATAGTTAAGCAAAAGTAAAATTCATCCTTCCTCATGTGGAAAGCTACCAGTTTCTGCACATGCTGCTTTCTGAACCCAGCCTCCCTCTTCCTTTACAAGAGCCCTTGTAAAGGAGGTAAATAATAAAAGGGAAAAGCTCCCACAGAACATTTCCCTTTAATTCTGCACCAGCAGAACGTGAAATCTATCTTAGCTCCCCTACCCCTCTTGTCTACCCAATAAGCACAAAACCAGCTCGAGTGCTGCTCTCAGAGTCATAACAGAAATGAACCAGCTGATGCACAGAAAGCAGTGGGTGGTTTGGATCTCATAGTAATATGAAGTTCAATGAAACTAGACTGTATCTGGCTCACCAGCATTTAGTTCTCCAGCTGGGTACTGGCAAACATAGCAAGAACCATCAGTGAAGTGGTTTCATGCATTTGCCAACTTGCTGGTCCCCAGTGCTGTAATAAAACTGGAAGAAGAACCAGCTGAGGTGTAACTCAAAAGAGGAGGAGGTGGGTGAAGGCAAGGAAGGAGTAAGAGGGTGCGAAGAGTAAAGTTAGAGAAGGAAAAGATGTCTCTAGAAACTCAGCAGTGAAAGGGGTTTTGTGGATAGTTAATTCACAAAAACATTTGGATTAACAAATGGTGAGAGATTTAAAGGAGCAAAAACAGAGGGGTTGGGAAAATAAGGTTCAATGTAAGTACCATCCTAATATTAAAAAACATAGCCTATGAGTAAAAAGCAAATAAAACAAGGAAAAGCCCATCTCCTTAACTCCTGTGGGTAGTGGCTTTATGCTTTATATTCCTAGCCTTGTTTCCTGGTAAAACAAGAGTTCTTGTTCACGTCACATTCCTGCTCAGTTGGCCCCCAGTTGCTTTGGAACTTCACAGATGATTGAAGCTGTGCTCACCAGAAGGGCAAGGCTTTGAACCACTTCAATACCTCTGTAGACAGGCTATCAGCAGCAGAGAGAAATCCCAATATGCTCATCTTGATTAATCAGGGGACCTGTACCAGAAACAGCCTTGCAAACCAGACTCCATCTTCAGCCAGCTCTGAAATTTCTGGGTCTGACCTACTCATGACCTACTCTTGAATGACCCAAGCAGCTAAAGAGAATAAGACTGGGTACCAAAGTTTCTGGCATTTTTTGGTGTTTTTAGGCAGTAGAAGCTGCTTAAATTATGGCACAACATAACATTGTATGTAGTTGGGTACTAACCCTAAACAAAATACTTTGGCTTACTCAATATAAAAAGCCCACCACCTACCATGGAGGATGAGAGCCTCAATTCACTGCATGACCTCAGGCAAAGCAGTGTGTAAGTTTGCAGATACTTTGAAGAGTTGACAGACGGTAGACAAAAGATTCTCCCATGGGTACACAAAAGATTCTCCCATGGGTACACAAAAGATTCTCCCATGGGTACACACACATCCCCCCTGGCATTCTGGTATTCAGTGCAGTGCTTGCAGCTCTCACCTACAGAAGTGCCCTTCTTGTCTTGACAAGCTGGCTGCCTGCAGTTTTGTGGAATCTGTCTCCTCAGACACCTGTCTGACTTGTGGCACTGCAGGGCTGAAAAACACAAGCTCCAAATCCTCTGTACTTCTGGTTTAAATCCCCATCTCTCAAACTGCTCCTGTTGGCAGCATGGCCACAAGCAGGTGGCTACAGCAGCCCTTTGGATGTATTTAAAAGCACTTCATCGTTTCCTGCACTTTACCAAACATTCACAGAGATTCACTCCAGAGTATTTCTAGTTTTCGTTGTGGTTCCTAGTTAGTTCAAAGCTATCTTTTGTGAAGACTGCAATACAAAATGAAGTATCAGGCATAGCCTTTCCAGCTGGGAGTCATTTATCCTCTGCACTGCCTTCTATGAGATTCCATCTCTTTTTATTGCAGCTGCCTGAAAACAGCCTGGACACAAATCATATTAATAAAATACTAATCTGCTTTAATGGAAGTATTTTCCAAGTGTACACAATAAGGTAATATGAAACACCCTAAAGATCTTTTTTTTTTAAAAGCACTGAAGCCAACATAAACCTCAATAAATCCTTGGCAAAGCATAAGGAAGAAAAAGACCTGTGGGATCTGCAGTTTCCTGCAGGCTCACATCCTCTGCTCAAACACGATACAAGGGCCGGGACAAATGGGTTGCACTGACATTTCCAGTTCAGCTGTGCTTTGGAGAGTACAACTGGAATATAAACAGCTCTTGGTTTAAAGGAAACAGCACTTCATGTTAATGGTGTGTGTGCTCAGATCAATTCTATTGCTGCAGCTCTGGAGGTGTCCCTGGCAAGGGAACCCATGCAGACATGGGATGGGTAGTGGGAAGTAAGATAGCAGGCAGGAGAGTCCTTTGAACACAAGCTGGCAGAGGCAGAACTTGGGAAAGCTGGGGGATGTGATATTTCCTCCTACCCACCACACAGCAGTTGGCTTCAGTCAGACAGAGAGGAACGGCGGGGCGGGGGGAGCTTATACACGACATGCAAATATTCTGTGCTCCCTCGTGACCACCTTTCTCTGAAACTGTTTTACCAAGAGACCTAGCCGGTCACAGAAAGTCTGGAACAATTCTTCTGATTCCTCTGGTAGCAGAGAGCTGTTCCTTACAACATGAGTTTCCCAAAGCCACTTCTTGAAAGCCTTGTGCACTAATGAACAGCTCCTCCCTCTCTCTCTCCTCCTCAGCTCCAGCTAACAAACCCCTACAGATCTGCTTCGAGAGTAGGGGGGAAATTCTGTTAGCTTGAAAATCCAATTTCATTCCCAGCACAGATATTTGTGTCTTCATAATCCACTCATTTCTGCTCTCCTGTGACAGTCACTCACTTTCTGCAGCCTCCCTGATCCCAGTGTGGGTAGCCCAAAGCTAGAAAGAACCACTAGGCTCAGAGAAACACAAGACAGTTTGATTGTAAGTGGATCATAAATTTTTCATGTTGAAAAAGAGCTTTTTCTTGTGAGAATTAGGCAAAACCCAAGGGATTCATCTGAAAGAGAAGTTTTTGAATCTTGGAATGATACACTTTATCAGAGTCAGCTTCCCTTGATGCTGCCAAAGACGCTATGAAAGGCCTTTGGCCTCTTTATTAGCCATTCCCATATACTAAGGGATGATGATAAATCTTTAACAAACAGCAATTTAAAATTCTTTGTCCCAACGCATTTAGCCTTTATAAAGAAATCAAGCATTACAAGCTCTCTGAGCAGTTTGTTCCCCTTTCTCAGCCAATGTAACTGAGCCCTGAAGAAGCTGTTTTCCAACACCTTGATTTCCAAGTCCTTTCAAGTCACATTCTAAGACTGCTTTAGCTCTGTCTTTCAATGACAGCAGCCTCAGGGACATAATCTTCTCAAAGCGCAGGGTTAAAGGAACCCAGGTCACCAGGAGGGCTGGGAGGAGGAGTGTCCTCCTTTGGACAAACCTCACAGCTCCAATGACAAACGATTCACCTTTCTCTCAGATGCTCACATTCAGCAGCTGTCTTCAGGTGTAAACAACTCCTCACTGACAGCTGTTACAAAAATTAATTTCTTGTAGAACTAACTGAAACCTCAACAAAATGGTATTTAGGGAGAAAAAAGTCATGTAAATCATAAGAAGTCAGGACACATCTGTCAGACACAAGGTAGGGGCAGGCAGAAATACCCAGCCTACCTATGAGTTTCAAATGAGTGCACATGCTTCAAACTAAGCATCTTCCTGATCCAGTAGTAAGTGGCCATTTAGACTAAAAGAATTTTTAAAAGAGAAATGTGAGTATTTTTAAAACTCTAGGAAAGGAAATCAGTGGCAATCAGAGACTAGAAGCATATCACCTCGGGGTATCTCCAGTTCAGTGCCTGCAGTATTTACAACTTATTCAAAATCAGAGCAATTTGATTTGAATGATGACAACGCAAAATATTTATTAAAACATTTTCAGCAAGAAGAATCCTCACACAATTAGTTCAGTGTTGATCTGACCTGATCTGTCTGGATTTGTGCCAGTCCTACTAAATCAATTACTCCTACTGCCTCAAATGGGACTCTAATAAGAATATCACACACACAGTGCTAGCCTAGTCAAAACAGGATGGCTTTTGTCCCCTTGCATGCTGGCATGCTTCAGGCTGCCATAAATAAGGAGCAGATGGAATACAGATTGCACTGGGTAGAACTCAAAATAGGGTTTTGGCTATGGAAGACACAGTAGTCTCTGAAGCTTCTCAATAACATACAAGAAATTGTAAGGTTCCAGTTGAATTCTAAAAATACACCACCTTTACTGACAAGCAAATGTATCCCATGTTTATATTTAGCTCATGGCCACATTCAGAGTGACTGCTGTTGAGTTTTATGTGACAACGGGGCCGTTATTGGTTTTGACCACACACTGGCATAGACATGTCACAAACCCAGTTTGACAGAGATTTTATGGACTGCTAGAGAGGAATCACACAGACATACATAAGTTAATTATACAAGATAAAAAAAAAAAAAGAAAACCAGAACACGTAGTAAGCCAGATGCTTTGTTAATCACTTTATATGTACTACCTAGGAAACAAATAAATGACCCTGTGAGTCAGATCTATTACCTGCTGAATCAAATATTTTGCTACTCAATCAGATACCTCATCTCTTAAAACAGAAACATAGTTTCTTAAACTATAGGCAATAAATTGCCTTGTATGTCATATAACATGATTTCCATCCACTGGGAAAAAACGCAGAAGCAATGAGGTGCACATGGAAGGTAAAGATAAGGTCACAGATGCTGCTGGGTAGAGCTCCCCCGGTGAGCTCTGTGTGGCTCAGGGGCACCACGGGCTGGAAATAGCGAGTAGGTGTGTCCCCTCTGGGCACTGCAGCTGCCTGCACGGCACGCTGCCGTGCTGGAGGCAGGGCCATGAGCACAGCCCTGGCAGGTTAAGAACTACAAATAACCACCAAATGTCCATCCATCAGCCTGGGCTGTCACAGGAGTTTGCTGCTGGGGAGGAGGACCCAGCCTGCTATCCAGCATCAGCACCTCACTACCACCAACCCCCCGAAATATCAATAATTTGTGTGGGTTTCCTTGCTTGCAAAAATAAACGTCTCCTGAGATCTCATAAGCACAACTGCCACAAAGGATAATAAACCCCAGGAGTGGTTACAAAACTGAGGCCCTTGTAATGATTTCCTTTCAGTCATAACTGATTAAATCCACACAACAGAATCCCAAGATGTCGCTAATGATAGTAGAATCTGTCAGTATGTGAGATGCTATAAGACTTTGTGAATTAAAACCCGTTATTGCCCTAAATTATAGATAAATTTCTCCCTTTCCTTGGTGATATGCAACATATTTTCTCTTCAGGGCAGTTAGATGATGTCAGCACAAATTTCTTTCCACACAGCGCAGATGATAGAACCAGAGGCATTAAAGAAACTTACAAAATCCAAATCTGAAGAGACAGAAAGAACTGCTTCCTTTGACTTGGAAATAACAAACTCTGCTGTGGTATGATGGGTAAGGCAAAAGAAAAAAACCCTTAATTTGGGACACTGATGGAGCTTCAAAAGTTTCACATACTTAAAAATCTAAATTCAAGTTTGGATTCTTGCTCTGAATTACCAAAACTTCTCATCAAACAGAAGTGGCTGTCTTTAGATACTCATGTCTCTCCATTAAACGTATATTGATGTGTAATACTGAGAGATTGGGTTATTACCTAGCAAATTAAGGAGCTCTATTTTCAGCTTGGAAAAATAATGAATATACAATTAGAGTGGGTTTTTTAAAAATGGTTTCCTATTCTTTTAATTTTTCTTAGTATATCAAAGTTGAAGGAAGGGCAGAGGAAATGCTACTGATTACACGACAGGTTCACAAGTTCTATGCATGGCAAAGTTTGCAGGCAGTAAAACCCCAACAGGTTGCCAGATATATGACTCTATAAAATTTTTTTGTTAGTTGAGATAGAAATACTGTATTTTCAAATCCAAGACCTGGGAATTGCTTCATTATCCTGCATAACATCCATTTATTACGCCTCCATTACTGCCCTGTGTGCACCAGCAGCCAAGCTCTTGGTTGCCATCTGCTGTTCCTGCTTCTACACGTCATCACTTTTGTCAGCACGGCCAGGCCATGAGGAGGAGTCTCCCAGGAATCGTTAGGAACAAGCACAGCTGCTGCTTTCACGCACAGCCAGCTGGTCACATGGAGAGTAATCAATGCCCTCTCAAACCCAAATGCAGGGCACGAGTAGGAAGCCCAGGTTCAGTAGCAGCAGATCCAGTAGCTTGGCTATGGATCATTTGGTGACCAGGCACTGGTACAAAAGCCTTCCTTCCCAGGGCTGCCTTCCTTTTTGCCAGCTCTGTGCTTGCCATCAAGGTGACTGCCAGCACTCCCAGCTGCCACTCCCAGCTGCCACTCTCCCCCATCATGTACCTGGAAAAACATCCCACTTAGACTTCCACTTCAGCCCTGGGACCCCCTGCATCCAACCCGGAGCTTCATCTCCCAGCTATCTGCTCTGGTATCAGACCTCTGGCTTCCAAGTCTCCCAGTGCCTGCTACTTCCCAAGCCAAGAAAGTATAAAAGCCCTAAATTTAAAGAATTAGTTTTGGAGCCTCTCTCTAGGCAAAAATAAAGGATGTATCTGCCTCTCCACCTGTGAGACCTTTCCCATCTCTGTTTTCAGTTCCATCCCTCTCTGCAGTGCAGCAAGAACAATCTGGCTTGGACCCAAACACTTTTAAGTGACTTTGAGGAAAGTCCCTCATATTGAAGATTCTATGCATAGTGCCCTCCCATATTTAAAGAACCACATGTCCTGCTAATCTGTCCTGGCCACATTTCTCTACATTTAACATGTTTAATTAATCAGTTTTAGAGAGATCGAATTAACTTCATGACAGACAAGCCCAAGATCCATTTCATTTGCTTGTCAAGGAAAGCAAAAGCCTCTTTGGTAGTAGAAGTGTGAAAGCCAAAGTACTCAATGGCTTCCTTGTGTTTTCATGATTCTTCTTCATTCCTTGCCATCCAAGCCCTCTACAAACATTAGTTAATTCTTTTCAAATCCTTATCTTTGCTTTACACCTGGGGAAAATGAAGCACTGAGCAACAATGGTACTCATCTGAACACAGCCCCAGAGACCCATGGTAGAGCTGAAAACAAAGCCCTTGTCTTTTGGCTCTCAGTCTTATATCCTAAAGCCCTCCTTTTTTTAGTGCACTTTTTCAATTTTCTCATTTTGGAATGTAGCAGTTCCAAATAAAAAGGTTAAGCTCAAACAGCACAGTTGTCCTTCACTCTTCTACTTCTCATTTGAAGGGATGTGCAGATACAGAAGTTACAATTCCCTCCATCTGGGGTGCAGGAGAAAAACCTTTGGACTGTGCCATGAACAGTTGTGTTATTTATTCTTCTGGCACACAAGTGATCTCAGTAACAGGAGATTAATCCACAAATGCCAATGTCTCATCCTAAAAGCCCAGTGTACAAAAGAGCCATTACTATCCTGGCATGGGCCCAACACCATGAAAGCAAGGAAGGAGGTAGCAGTGGGCAGGTCTGTCTCACTGAAGAGCAGTGGTTAGAATTCAAGCAAAACTCTTCACAAGTTTGCAGTGAATGTGTTCTGCACCGCAGCACTGCTGGGTTTTCCAGATGACCAGGTATGTACTTATCTATTGCTATCAGCATCTGGCAGTACAGAGAGGCATCTTGAGAAGGACAATCATTTTACTGCCAAAAACAGTGACCCTTCTAATACAAGTCTGTCCAGTACAAAGTTTGCCAACCTCATGGATAAAACATCGCTCTACAGTCTGAGCAAGATCTGCAGGTCTGGGCCTGCAACACTAAATTCCACAACAGCTTGAAAATATCACATTTGATTTATTCATGGCATCTCCTTTTGGTAGATAGTAGAGCTTTTCTCAACAGCTTACCAACTGCTGCAGAAAACACGACAGTAAATGGGATTAAAATTTCAATCTGCATAGTTGACGGTGCATTTGCCTTAGCACAGGCTACTTACTCTTTACTCTTGGGATAATGATGTTTTATTTCACAGCAATGTTACATGCATTATAGTTTTTGACACCCATGGTAAATAGTTTTTTGCTGTAGGTTTTCGCTATAGGACTTTTCACATATTTCAGTAGAAAGGTGTAAATACTGAAAAAGCTGGAAATAAATCCTTAGTAACTGACTCTCAAGTTCTGCTTGATAATAAAGTGATGAGAATTGAAAGGGGCAATTCTACTGAATCTAGAAAACACTGTGAATACTAAAAACTTACAAATAGACCTTAACCAAGAGATATAATACACTCTGTCATTACACCAAAACTGGAAACTGCACAACAATTACAGTGATTCAGCAAGTAAAGAAGCACAGTTTCTTAATCAGAATAATGTAGCAAGACACAAAAACTTAAGGAATTGTTTGCTACTCCTGGAATCTACATTTAGAGCTTTTACTTCAGAAAGTAAGAGCACACAAAAATGCTTATGCTGCATATAGCACACAGTGGTATTGCCAAGGATGTGCACATACACACCCTTTTTATTAACTTCATAAAATACAGACATTGCAAGAAAGGCTCCAGCTTAATTTACAGTCTTTTCAAAGAATGCATGACTGTTTGCCAGTCACATATTGGGCACTCAACAGGTTTTTGTGCAACAAATCTCAAAGCACATATGAGGAAGCAAAAGAGTCTAATAAAAATAAGAGTATCAGCTCCAAAGTAGCATAACCACATCCAGCTGCTGCTTCTGCACTGCTTCAGAGAGCTCTCTGGACTCATTACACTTGTGCACTTTGAAGGTTAAAGATGTTGAAGGTAATCAGTGAGTGTTAGAGGCTTTTAACATTATTGCCTAAGTACTCTACAAACACAACACACCTGTAGCTCACACAGCACACGCTGAGGACTTCCAAAATTACCCAGAAAAGGAAAGCACTGTTTTTCCCGGAGTGACTTGGCCTACCATCAGGCATGTTCCAGAGCAGAAAGGTGGCTTTCCATTTATCCATAATAATACATATTTTAACCATGAAAGCTCTCATCCACTGCTACAGAGTCATTACTGTTATTAGCATCGTCCCAGTGGTATGAGTGACAATTCTCTGAAACATTTTGGGGGTTTGGAGCAGACTCTGATGGGATAACACATAGTATGATCATTTGAAACCCTAAAGGAGTGTTATTTACCTGATTTGCTAGCATCCACAGCTGTTTTGCACTGCCATTTGCAAAATCTTGATGGTGTTTTGGCTTGCCTGAAGACAGCTTATTACAAATACCTAGAAATTGGTTAGAACCCATCTGGGAACGCAAATACATCTACAGGAATGCTGTAGGAAACTTTATGACATGATTACCCACATAGACACAGTCCATCCCTGTAGAGTAAGCCTCTGGATGAAAACTACTTCTCCAGTATAAAGCATCTACTAATCCAAAAAAAGCTTGCTAAATTCCAAAGCTTTAGATTACAACAGACTAAATATTCCACATACCCTTGCCCTTCCCACTAATTTCTACTAACAGTTGTGAGGACCTAGCTAAGCTCATCCAGCTGACAGTTATTGGAACTACAGTGCCACAGTTTTGGTTTGCCTTGCAGATTTTAAATCAGGCTACACTAGAGCACTGTGAAATGAAGCTGCAGCAGTATAATTTAACACAAAAACATTAGCACCAGAATGACTGAGGCATCCCACTTCTCTAATAGGACTCTTAGTGCACTTGTAAGAAAAAAAATTCCAGGAATGCAAAACATTAGCTCCAGCACATGTTCTAATGAGCTCATCTAGGTAGTGGTGAGTAGGGAAAGCCAGGACTTTACCTGCAGGGCCCTCTGGGTATTTGCAGAAATCACCTGTAAGAAGTTCCATTCTTCAACCGATCAAAACGCAACGTAAGCCTTGCTGCTGATGACATGAGCCAGGACTTTGGTAGATGTCATTAACTTCATGCCTATAAGGAGCTAGGAAAAAGAAATTGCAATTAGTTGACATTTTCTGTAGCAATTTTCTATCAGAAAGTGACAGCTGTTCCGTGAGTGCAACAGTAAGTCAGCCCTGTGTGTTCTGAAACATCATTTCAGCATCAAAACGGCTGGAAACGAACTGTGCCCTTCCACTCAGAAGCATTTACTTTTGCAGCAAACTCCCTGTACCCGTGCCATTAAGGAAGCTGGCTATACCCCAGGTTACTTCCACTTTGAAAGCTCCAGCATTTTTGACTGGTTCTTTCCTAATGCAGACAGCAGATGGAAATCACCATGATAAATCCGCAGAAGGGGACTGCCAATTTCCCCGGACACTCGAACATCTTGCATTCCTCATGCATCTGAGAGCTCTAATACCCTACGGCATGCAAAGCATCACAGCACCAGCAGCAGCCCCCAGCCAGTTCAGTGAATGGCTCTGCGCCATGCCATTCCCACGCCTTCACAGTGCATTAACATGCAAATCCACAATATCACATATGCTAATGTCTGCTAAAAAGGCTTTTCATTTCGGGACCTCAACGTAATGAACAAATGGAATCCTGCAGCATCACTGTGGGGAAAACAATTGCAGAGCGTAAGTCATGAAGGAAGACCTTGAGTGCCGTGTCAGAATGAACGAACACAAGCAGATAGCAAAGGAAGGAATATGAAAACCAGTTGTGGTAATTCTTCCCTTTCACCTCAGCTTCAGCAGGATAACCAGAGCAATCAGTGCATGGTCTGTGACCCTTTAGCTCTGTGAGGGCCCACTGCTTTGGTGAAGCAATCTCAGCCTGTTTTGTTATACCCTGAGCTGCTACTCAGCTCTCAAGCACCAAGCAACATAGATGATACAAGCACAGTGACTTCATACATCTGTTCCTTCTACAACCACTGCAAAAGCACAGAGGCTGGGTTGGCAGATGGAAGATTTGCCTTTGGGGAGAAATAGGTCAGATATCAGAAAGTAACAACTGAGAAACAGATGCAGTCTTTCTTCCCCATCACACTGGTACTTTGCTCAAACACACCCTTATTAACTGAAGGCTCAGCACTGTGAGAGCAATTCCCTGCACATTATGAGAGACAATCTTGCCCAGCAGGCTCAAGAGTAGCAAGGTCTCTGATGTAGAAGTCTCTGACAAGGTACATGACCAGCACACTGTTGTGGGAAGCACAAAGTGGAAGGCTCGGAATAAAGACTTCACTTGGGACACACCTCCTAGGATTTCTGACCGCTGCAAAAGATCAATTTTCTAAGGTCTCTTTTCTACATGCTGTTGATTAAACATGAGAAAAACAGAGAAACAGTGTTACATTTTCATGCAGCTAGTCTATTTACAGGTATTCACTAGGACTGCCTTGGTATTTTAAATCAAGCAGATTTCCCCACTGTGACTGTTCTGTTTGTCTTACTGAAACCATTCACACTGCCCCTCAGGTCCCACGCTATTTAGAATCATAGAATAATTTCAGTTGGAAGGGACCTTTAAAGGTCATCTAGTCCAACTCAACCCTGCCATGAGCAGAGACACCTTCAACTAGACCAAGTTGCTCAGAGCCCCGTCCAATCTATTTCCTTGGATGGGGCCTCTACCATCTACCACTTCCCTGGGCAAACAGTTCTAATGTTTCAACATCCTCATTATATATTCCTTATATCTAGACTGAATCCACCTCTTTTGGTTTAAAAACATCACCCCTTGTCCTATTAAAACATCTGTCCTTATAGTTCTTATAAGCCCCTTTAAGTACTCAGAGGCCACATTAAGGCCTCCCCAGAGCCTTCTCTTCTCCAGGCTAAATAGTCACAATTTAAACCAATTCTAGCTAATGGATAGTGAATAAGAGAGAAAAGGGAGTGATGAAAGCAGAAAAAAAGACTGGAAATAATAGGCAGTAACTTGCACAGGTGACCTCTGATACCAGGCTCAACTTGCTAATTAAGATCTGCAGCAAACCCAGCACATTTATGTTGACATGTTTAACAATAAGGCAACAGTGTGCTGCAAAATTTTTTTGAGTACACAGAAGTCATCAACTGTCAATTCCACTACATAGTCCACTGAATTTTTTATCATCTGAGACATTTGCATAGTATTAAATACAATAAATGCACCTCTAAACAAAATTAATTACATGTATATATAGAAAAGTTTAAAAGTTACAGGGGATCAAAGTTGGTGTGGGTTTCTTTTCTATCCATGGACTTCAGCCTGTCCTACAGCACTTGCAAAGGGCACATATGATCTTCTTGCCCCTTTCTTCTACACAAATCTTCCCATGGCAAGTCCCAAAACACATGACAACCTACACTCTGCTAAACCCTTCAGCTCTTAAAGATGAATTCTATAGAAGTTCTCTAATGCCCCTCCAGAGTATCTTTATCCCTACTGCTACTTCACCACAGATTGCTCTACCTTTCTTTAAAAAATCTCATCAGATGCTAATGACAACAAATTTTCTGTTCCTCTCTTGGTGCTCCCAAAAAGTTTTTGGAGCTCTAGTTTAAAGAGATCACATGTGTGGGCCTTGGAGTGCAAAAGGGTTGGCAGTAGGTAATAAACTTTTTCTCTTGACACAGAAAATAACCCTCTGCTGGGGCTATAATTTATTGACACTAAGAGGTTTTATGGCATGAAGTTATAACCAATTCTTCCCACGCAGCCATTCCCACCCATTACACTCATTAATCAGAAAGCCTTTTAAACGTTATCTAGTAGCAAGAATTAAGCAGTTGTCTTTTGCACATCATGTCCCTTAGCTTGCTCTTTCATTTCCTTTTTTTCAACATTATCACATTATGTTCCCTCTTCTTATTTGCTTTTCCTCTTCACAAAGCTCTTTAAACAGCTGCAAAGGGGGAGGGACCACTATGCTCACGAAAATTCCACTTTGCAGAACGCTTCTGTCAGGTCCTACTGTCTGTCTCTTTCCAGGCATTTCATACCTCCAAGATTCAGGTTTGCTTTTACAGCTCTTCCCTGTGCATCCCTGACAACAGAGCCTATTGCCAGCTGTCTAAGCTGAAGAACAGTAATCCACCTCTCCTTGTTACTGCCAGGAGGAAAATGTACACCCTCGTTCTCTTTGTAGTGGGCTCCTTTTGTCTGAACGGTAAGTGACCTTTTCTTTCACATACAGTTTCAGAACAGTGAGCTTTGGGGGGTAGGAGGTAGGACAGCGACATGAGCTCACTGATAATTTGTAACCATCACCTCGGGAGGTTGCTGACTTTAAGAGGACGTATAAAATTGATTATTTTAGTGTTTTGGGCTTGTTTGATATCAGCAAATGCACTACGGTGGATATGGACAGACAGTTAAGTTGGATATAAAATTACATAACTGTAGGAGATGACAGTGATAATCACTAAATAATATCCCTTCAGATGCTCCCAGGATCATCTGTGATAGGAAAAGCAGATACTGTGCTGAAGGTGAAAAAATGAACCATGACATGATCCATAAATAAGACACATCTCATCCCTCCACCATAATTTGCTCAAGTTTTTATATTTTGCAAAGTTCATACTTCCTAATTTTTCAAATTAGAATGTAAACAGTTTAAATTAAGTTGTCATATGCAAATATATGCTACAAAAAGCAAATGTACTTCAAGAATGTTTCCTTCAGTCTGTCAGGATTTCTTGGATATGTTTTAGCCAACATGAACAGCCTGACACCAGCATGAAATAGTGCATTTACCATGGGAGCTTCTTCCCATGGAGAGGCTCCACTGAAGTGTTCTGAGAGAAACTGGCTGAAATTGAACCAAGACAAGATCACACATTCCCATTCTTACCTATTCATCTCACACTTGTTTTGTTTCTTCAGTCTCTGAAAGGCAACTTTAGAAAACATCTGCTTTGTAACAAAAGAAGGGTGATGGCCCACTTTAAATTTTTTAATTATACACTTCTAAACCCCTGAGTATTTCCTTTTTTATTTGCATTAATTGCAATGTAAAAATTAAAAGCCTTTAAAATACAGTAAATTCACTGCTAGTTCCATCGGAACAATAAGCATTCCAAATCAGTGTGTGTTGTTCTAAGAGGTTATGAAAATCTTTTTCCTTGAGAGAATGTTGAGAAGTAACAACATCATGGAGTAATTTCAGAGAAGATAACGGGACTGTTTCATTGCTGCTTCTCACTTGCTCTTTACTAATTACAGTAACACTTATTCGTGAGAGAGTAAAGAACTAAAATGATAACACATGCTACAATGTTACTTCTAAATAAATACTATTTCAACACTTACTACAAAAACTGAATTAAGGGAAACACAGGAAATATGCCTTATGTTAAATTTCGAAATGGAGGCAGTGATAACAGTGAACTTGCCTGTATCTCTCAGCATTGCTCCTTATTCTTTTCTGTGGAAATCACTCCATCATATTTGTCATTACACTGAAAACAAACAGCATAAGGCAGCATGTCTAGTTATTTCATTTTATGTATTTAAATTAGACTATGTAAAAAGGAAAGTCTCCACAGGGGAAATCTGTGGTTTAGTTTCTTCTGCTGTGAAATTGGAAGCATCTTTTTTTTTAATGCTCATACTCCCACAGAGAAAACAAACTTACTGAGGAATGTGTACTGCAAGTTATGTGGCAATTGCTCTCCTTGTCACAGAGCAGATGGGTAGCGTGTTCAATGAAGCTAAAATAATTTCCCCAGCTCAGGATCCACCCCATGGGCTTTATTTATTACTGCTTTCAGTACACAAAAATACTCCACCCCCAAATTAGGACTGCTTGATCATTGTTGTAAAAATCATTTGTCTAAAAGCATCAGTCTGCCCTCTGCAACATCTCTGGTGATCACTGCTATTTGGAAAAAAAACCAGTTTGTGGGAGAAACTGCACTTCATTTCTTCCAACCCTGAGAGGAAAAAGAGATGTTTCAAAGGCCTGGTGACTGACACACAATGCACATAAAGATGAAACTGGATGCCTGGTAATTTTGTTCTCATTAGGTGCCATCTGGTTTATATGCAGATTGCTAATGGAAAGTAGACTATGAAAATTATACAAGAATCACTCATTTTCCCCCAGTATTTACAGAGAGATTGGGTTTAACAAGTTTTAAGGCAGTGCAGGGCTGACATCTAGTGGTGTGTGATACACACTTCTGAGTGAGGTGACAGAGTAACCCCTTCGAGCTTTATTTCTGATTGTTACAAAGGCTGGCATGGAACGGCAATTTTTTAAAGGATTATCCCTAGTGAAGGAATGCCTTACCTAAGAACAGGTAATAATTTCTCAAAGCGATTCATTGTTGAATAAATACTTTTCTTAATTAAAGTCATGGCTTGTCATTAATCTTCATAAAGTTTACTAGAAGTCAGTACTTGGAAATCTGAGCTCTTCTCATCAGACATGCAGACCCCACAGTACGTTTCGATTTGCAGACCAGACGTCTGTGATTGCTAAATGTGGCTTTCAGAGTAAAAACTAATTACAAATCCAGAATTAGCTTTCTGCAAATATTCTGCAGTTCTGACTTCTTACTCCTCGTTTAGCAAATACTCTCCGTTCTGGAATATTCACAGACAAAGGCAGAAATGCAGTGAAAACATAGTTAACAATTTAAACAAGAACTTACCATCTTTGCTAACAGTATTCAGTGACCACTAAACGAAACAAACCAACTGACAATTTTTTATATTTGAATTATAGCCATCTGCTTATGTCACTTACATATGCAACAGTGGGAATGTCTACTGAAAAAATACTACAAACAGACCCAACATAAAACTCCACCAAACCACACAATAAAATAACTTTCATCAGGATTCCCTCTTTAACTACCACAGGACTTCTAACCTATTCTTATAACCACAAAAAGATTCATTCCTAGAATGTGCCCCCCTTTTTTCACAGTATCAAATTTAGCTTTTCCTTGATTGCTATACACAAAAAAGCCACCCTAGAATCTAAAGCTTAGCAAGACTCAGCACAGCTCTGGCTTGATAAGCTTTTGATTAGGCACCTTCCATTGAGAACAAATGTAATATTAAAATATCACACGGTATAAGGCTTTTATCATGATTTGCACGGAGGTATAAAGCAAGTGTGAATCAAAGAACAACCTGACCCAACAAACACAGAAACATTAATCCAAATTCATTTTCCCAAATGCCTTGGAAAGTATTTGAAAAGCCTATTCTGAAGAACAATGTTATAGTTGAGTATTTGTGGAAAAACTGGGCTACCAGGCCACAGCACTTCCTGGCCTTACAAGAATTAAATCAAGCCTGGTGTTTACCTTTCCACAGAGCTTGAGTAAAAGCTGTTCTTACATGTGAAATCTCTGTTTGATAATCTTTCCTTTTACCTCACTCCACTTTCCCACTGGATCAGAAACAAGAAGGTCTCAGGGTATTTTTTTAACCTGAGTTGGACTCAGAAGAATTTCAAGTTTCAAGAGACTTGTTCAGCCTAGCAACTTACAGCCCGGTTCACAAGGAAACTTGGCACCTTCCAGACATGCACACGAACTCTGGCTGCTTATTCGATCCTGGCCTTTTGATATCTGCCTTTCCCCAGATTTCATAGATATGCTAAAACATCAAAAAAACCCCAGAACAAATTAATGCACCACAAATTTAAAATACTTGCATGGCCAATGTTTTTTACTGTGTGGAACTGCTCTGGGAAGTAATGAAGCAAGTATGCTGTAAGGACACTACCCTCATTTCTGCAATATCTAGAGTTGAATTAGGTGACCTGAATTAGGTGTCTTTTTCTATGGAAGAATCATTCTATCAATTGCATTGGAACCTGCTTTCACTAACACTGTAATTTCATCAGCATCACAACCCAGAACTGCCCAACAGACAGCACAATATCTCTGGGTCAGTTCTGTTAGCAGGATGTTACCAGGACCTTGCTCATCAGTATTATCAGGTGGTCAATAGTGGTTTGAAAAGTCCACTGGGATGACTTTAAAAAGCACACAAAGAACATGAGAACAGAATAAACTACCCTGGGGGTGTGCCAGGAGCTGCTCCATGGGGAATGTTCAGGCTTGTTCGATAGTAACCTGTAGATACTATATTTTGTAGTCACTGGCCTCCAGTGACAGCAATCAAAGATTTACAGTAGTTGTGCTAGTCCACAAATCAGGTGTTAGTTCCACACAAAATAAGGCTATCATACTGCCTTAGGTTTTCAAATTTTGAAACAGAAACATCACTAGCTAACAGAGAGTCCCCAGTCATCAAAAAATCCTTTATGACTCCTACAGCTTATCCCCTGGTTTTCTCTGCATAAATCAGAGTCTTTAAATTTGTGTGTGTACCTGCAACTCTGTCTCCTACAGCACTAAAGAGAGAAGTCACAGCTGGACCCCCTGCCTTTGGATCGTAGTATAATTCTTCGCCTGCTATTAAGAGGGTGGTTTGCTCCCAGTTTCTATTTCTGAGTGTAATCTTAAAAGTATCTATCAATTTGAGTTTCACATTTTATTGTAAAAAACCCCCAAAGGGTTCTGATTGATCTGCTCTGATCTGTGCTCTGTGAAAGACAGTCAACTTCAGCAGAGCAGATATTGGTGCAAGCATCATATCCTCCTGTTCACACAAGCCTACAGCCTTTAGAAAATCAAAAGCTGTCATTACTACCCAAAGATGATCTGATGCACAGATATTCTGTGATCCCTACATCATGTCACTTTAGTCTCCCTTCCATAATCATGTTTTGTGATGCTTTACAGGAAGCATGGCAGCAGATGCTGAAGAGAAACTAATGAATCACCTACTGAGTCCTGACAGATACAATAAGTTAATTCGACCAGCTGTCAACTCCTCCCAGTTGGTATCTATAGAACTGCAGGTTTCTCTGGCACAGCTCATCAGTGTGGTAAGTTCAAATCAGGCTATGCCTTTAAATTCAATACTACCTGCACAGCACTCTAGGTAAAAGTGATATTGGTACTGCTACGTTTCTGTTTGTTTCTCATTTGTGTAATACTATTAATAGGGAGAGCCCATACATGCAATTTACTGGTTTTATACCTCACAATGGAGCTACAACAGAGTAATCAGTCTATGCCTAAGCATTGAAGGGAAGGACCAGATCTTCATCCAATAAAATTTCATCTAGCTAAAATTCAAAATCATTCCACTGATTTCAGTACAGCTACTGGAAGTTACCTCAGGTCAGGACCTATCCTGGACTGTGCACACCAGCAACGTGCACAGCATCCACCATCAGTGGAACGCTAATCCATTTTCTTCTGAAGTGGTTCAATGGCCTGAAAACAAGCTACAAAGCCAGATCCAAATCACATGACATATCAGGCATATCAACAAAGAACAGTGGAATGTTGTAAAGAAAAACACACATTAGTTCTGGCCGGAATAGGTTAACATGGTTAAAACAATCCTCATGTAAGAACTCCTCATATTCAATAAAAATTACTTCAATGGGTCTGAAAGACATTTTCACCCACAAGGTTAGCATGTGTTTGACAGTTATTCCGAGGTATAAACACATCATTGCTAGGAGAGGTTAACATTAACTGCAGTGCCAACAAGAGCCAGCACAGAAGTGGGAACAATTTTCTGAACTGGGGCTTTCAACTCTGCTCTCTCTCCCTGGATGACAAAGAAGATACAGATGACTGCCTCTCTGTCAGACTTTGTGCAAGGGCCAGCGACCAGACTGCTGCAAACTTTTGGAGACATAGAGAATTTATGTTCTAAAATTCAAGAGGAAATGAGAGAGACTCTGATGGAACAAAAGGGAAACTGTACAAAGAGCTGAGGTTTCATACACACGTGCAGACTGGATATTATATATATAGATACACATGGGTGTAATATACATATACATACAGGATTTAATGCCATGGATAGCAGATGATTCTAGTTCAAGTGCTCTCTCTCTTCTGGGCAACTCCACCTGGACACAGACATGCCTCCCTACATGCTGCACTACCACCATGAGCAGTGTCCCCCCGACTGCAGATTTTGGGCATAAAGAGGGAGATGTCTTGCTCCAGAGGCCCCAGTGACCAACAACCTAAACAAGGTGGATGAATGGGCAAAGATCAAGAATAGCACAGCTCAGCCCCTATCCCTCTCCAAGCAGAACACAAAATTAGGCATCTTATAGGCTCTAACAATCCCAAGCATATTCGGGATCAGAGAATTAACTCATTTTCCTGCAGAAATGCTCCTGACAGATCTTCTGCAGGGAGGTTTCTCTTCTGGACTGCTGTCCAAAGACAGCAGCTTATGAAGCAGAGCCTGCCACTGAGAGATTACATGGCAAACCTTACACCAACCTCACACAACCTCCTGCAGGCCTCCCTGATGGTCAAATGTCCCTTCTGTTTCAAATCAAAGTGGAGAAGTGGGGTGGGGGGAGGAAACCAAGCCTGGCAATAACCACACGCACTCTCTGCCATAACTGTTCTTGTTAAAAGGCATTTGGAATTCTACACTTGTGGTATTACTATTAATCATCAGTATGTGTACAGGACTGGCCATCTTACCTCAGAGAAATTGTCTGTCTTGAACTACAGCAGACAAAATCATGCTCAAAAACCCACTGAATAAATCTTATTACTGCAATACAATGAAACATTTTAGAAGCCAATTTTTGTCTCTGTTTTCCCCTGCAGAACGAACGGGAGCAGATCATGACTACGAATGTCTGGCTGAACCAGGTAACAAACCCCCAGAGAAATGGCTCTCGCAAACCACAAATGCGACTGCTTTCACTCCAGCAAATGATTGTTTTGTTAGTGCTGGTCAGGACACTCCCATCACCACTGTACAATTCTTCTCTTAGGAGTGGATTGATTATCGGCTGGCTTGGAAGCCCTCTGACTATGAAGGAATAGATAAGCTGAGAATACCTGCAAAACACATCTGGTTGCCAGACATTGTGCTTTACAATAAGTAAGTAAAACTGGTGTAGTTTACGCAGACAATGAACAAACTCTTAACCAAGGAACAAGCACCAGAAACAATGAAATAGATCTGGTAAAATTTTAAAACTGAATTTAGTAACTTTAAGATAGTAAATTTTTTTTAGTAAATTTTAGATAGTATCAAGTATATCTGACTGGGCTACTGGGCTCAAAGATAATTTTAGTAGAATCAGTGCTCTGGTTAAAGAAATTCCGGTAGAGCTGGAAGATGCCTGCAGTGTGAACAGTTACAGCAGAGGATCCATGACAAAGCTCACAACTGAGACAGATTTATATGAAAATAGACTGTATAGAAAGAATAAATTGTAGGTATAAGTGCAGTTGCAAGAAGACATCTGGAATCCTATCAGACACCTTAGGGTCTGAGATACAGTTTTCGCTCCTTCTTCCCCCACCCCTTTTTCTACCACGGACCCCAGGACAGAAATCTGTTATAAAGTTCACACATACCATAACTCCAAGAGTTCATATTCATGCAGAAAACCAAATTATATTCTATTTTCATAATGCATTGAAAAAATCCATTATATGAATACATAAGAAATCTGTCAACACTTGACCATGTTGCTTTATAGTACTGAGAAAAATAAAAACTTGTTGACAGATCATACTTCAGTTCCTCTTTCAAACAAACAGCAAACTGACAATTTTGTTTTGCTTTGGTTTAAGTCTCTAGCAAAACATTGAACTGGATGATAAATTCGGGGTTTTTTTGAAAAATAATCAAAATTTATACTTTTATGATACTTTGAAAACCAATGAATTCATGAACACATGATGATTTATGAATATATACAGATGGGAAACTCGGGAAGTTTATATATAACTGAGTTAAGTCCTTGGAATCCTACTACTGCAAATCAGATTTGATGAACCTTTAAAACTAGTGTATTAGTCTCAAAATAATTCAGCCAGTGGATTAGGATACACCCTGCCTGCTCAAAGCTTGTTCTGGTAAATTGTGCCTCTGCCCTCTGCTTCTTTTTGCTACTGGCCAAGTGATACCATTTAATGGTTTGTAAGAATAGAAGGAAATAGTTTCAAAAGGTTTCTTAAATGCACAGGAACAAGCCTCACCATATTGGATTTCTACATTAGTACAAAGCTTCAATTAAATTTTAGCTAAAGGGCAGCTCCATGTAACTTACTGCTGCTGGAGCAGAGTTTCATAGGCATCAGTCAGCTCAAGGTGCTCAGGAAAACACAGAGCACATCCCCATGCCCACAGCTCTGTCTGTGGCTCTGAGACTGCAGCCCAGCCTCTTCCCACAACTGAGACAGGGCAGCCAGCAGCAGAACCCACATATTCCCAGCCCAGGGGTCTGCCCAGCACATGATATGGAACGATGGCAAAACTAACTCAGGGAGTACAGATATGTGAGAACAAAGATACAATTCATTTCTCAAAAAATAGCTATTTTATTGGCAATGAACTAACAACCCCTATTAGTGGCTGTAGCCACTCACTTCGGCATCTGGTTGTTTCACTGTCTGCATGAATTAGCTACAAAGGTCTCAGCTCAGTGCCAGGGACTCATTGCTTCACCCAGGTGAGCCCTATCCTGAGCCAAACCTAACTGATTCAGACACATGTGCCAAGCCCTAGATATTTGTAGAATTTCCCTGCTTGGAAAAAACCACCCTTAGCACTGAAATAACTCTATTTTCATGACGTCTTGTCAACAGATGAGAGTACTACCTCAGGATACTTACTGGCTTGAACAGCCCTACCTTGTTTGCCCAGAATATTGGGCAGGAGAAGATACTATTGATTAATAATGATCTTCTCCCTGAGTTAAAGGGCCCAACACAACATAGCAGACTCCTCTGGTGGACGTTCAGCAGTTGGAAGAGATACAAAGCCGAGATTATTCGTGGGCACTAAGAACGCTGTGGCTTGTCTGTTCTGGTTTTGTAATAAGTAAACATTAACTGGAGTGACGCAGTAAATTATAACCCATATAATTACATTTCCTCTGCCCACACTCTGTCTGCATTTCTAACTAATGCTGCTCATCCTTATTTCCTTGTCCAAGTCATTTAGGAGTGTTGTTCTGTATTCTTAGCAGTGGCTGTGCTCCAGATCAAAGGTACCTCCATTTTCACATAGGTTGATGTCATTCTTGCTCAGCCTTCAGAGATGTAGTAAGCTTTAATTACTTGAGCAAACATTTACAAAACACATTGATTTCTTTGGATGAAACAGAGGTGTGTATTTGGTATTCAATAATAATTTTATAATTTTTTTTGTAAGTATTGGACCAAAAATCAACTCTCTGATTGGGAGAAATGCATACATTGATCTCCCTATCAAGTTATAGCTCCCTACAACATGGATTTCAAAATAAAAATACTACTAAACTTTGATTCTTGGAACAACTGAGGCCCACAAGACCAAGAATGTCAAACCTTTTCTGTTTTCAACTATATTTTTCCTCCTACTATTTTATCACCTTCTCTCCTTTCTCTTCTCTCCTCAGCGCGGATGGCACGTACGAAGTCTCGCTGTACACAAATGCCATTGTAAAGAACAATGGAAGCATTCTCTGGTTGCCACCAGCCATTTACAAGAGTGCCTGCAAGATTGAGGTGAAGCATTTCCCATTTGACCAACAAAACTGCACACTGAAGTTCCGATCCTGGACATATGACCACACAGAAATTGATATGGTGCTTAAGACTTCCATGGCAAGCATGGACGACTTCACACCCAGTGGAGAGTGGGACATCGTAGCACTCCCAGGAAGAAGGACTGTAAATCCTTTGGACCCCAATTATGTCGATGTGACATACGATTTCATTATTAAAAGGAAACCACTATTTTATACCATCAATCTTATAATTCCCTGTGTGCTAATTACATCCTTAGCCATCCTGGTATTCTATTTGCCTTCAGACTGCGGTGAAAAAATGACCTTATGCATATCTGTGTTGCTTGCCTTGACTGTGTTCTTGCTGCTGATCTCCAAAATTGTCCCTCCAACATCTCTAGATGTTCCACTGATTGGGAAGTATCTCATGTTTACAATGGTGCTGGTGACCTTCTCAATAGTTACCAGTGTCTGTGTGCTCAATGTCCACCACAGGTCTCCAAGCACTCACACTATGCCTCCCTGGGTAAAGCTGGTTTTCCTTGAAAGACTCCCAGCCTATCTGTTCATGAAGCGCCCAGAAAATAATTCTCCACGGCAGAAGCCGTGCAACTGCAAAAAGACAAAAGCAGAGAATCCTTGTATGGAGCCATCTGACTTCTACAAGAACTCTACCTATTTCTTGAATACAGCTTCTGCCAAAAGATATGATGTGAAAGTCTCTGAGACACTTGACAATGTCAGCAGTCATCGAGATTTTAGGCTAAGAACAGGTGCGAAATTTTCTCCTGAAGTGCAAGAAGCAATTGATGGAGTCAGTTTTATAGCAGAGCACATGAAAAGCGATGACAACGACCAGAGTGTAAGTAAAAATGAGAAATCCCTGTCCTTCCAAACTTCATCTCCTGTCCTCCTCTGTACTGTTCCTCAGAAAGCATATTTGAACTATTGTCAAGTTTTTAGAGAGATTCTAGATATAGCTCATAAGAGGAAATAATTTATGCCATTAAAAGAACTTAATGAACAGCAATTTGGTAACTGTAAATACTCTCCTGATAAATAACATGGCTATTTCTACAAAAAGAGTTTGCTGATTGCCCAGTAAGCCATGAAACATTCTAAAAAGCTTTGTTATCACATTCAAGTGGTGATTGGCAGGGGAAGAAAACAATATTCAGTTCCAGGTTAGAAATAGAATATTTTTCACCACTGTGAATCAGTAAGACTGTGATTCGACCCATGGCGAGGCCAAGTTAACCAGAAACAATGTACCTGCAGCTCAAGCATTTATTTACCTAACGGAGCACAACAGGAGGATTTAGTAAAATTGGTAGAAGGCCTTTCCAAACCCCTTCTGGGCTAAGACACCTGTCTGTATATGGCAACCACAATGGGTAGGATTAAAAACCTTGGCAGAGCTGAAATTTCTTTCATTTGTGTTGAACCAGATTCCTTACTGGTTAGGAGAAGTACTTTATTTAAGCAGTGCTGCTGCTGCTCCATTCTCCCACCCTACTCACAGGCCACTAGCGAGCACAACAGAGCTGACATAAACACTCTGTGAGTAATGCTCAGAAAACTCAGGTGGGTCACAGGTTTTTTTTTTTAGACAAGCAGCCACAGTTGGGAAAAATCACCCTCATACCTACCATTGTCCTCTCTCTAACCCCGACCCCAGCAGAGAACTCCAGGCTCTCTATTCCTGTTGTGCTTCCCCTCCCTCAACCAAGCAGATTAAATAAAGTCTGGTTTCTGATCTTGCAGAAGTCCCTAGAGGAGCATGCTGCTGAGTAGTTCATGTTTTCTATTAACTGAAATTACTGTCAATATAAATAAAGAAGTTCAGCTATTAACATTAGACATGATCTTGTAAACATTGAAGCTGACTGAACAGAAGCCAACTTCATAGTGCAGGAAAAGGTCTTCTAATAGCTCAGAAATTCCTGTAAGAATGTGTTGCACACTAAAGGATCTACAAAGCTTTCACTTGATAGTAAGAACAATTTCCAAGAGCATTTTATATATTCAAAATCTACTTACTGCTTTTCACATACGGTCCTCTGATATTACACATCATTTTTCTACATTTGTAACTTTATTCTCTGCTTCCTTCCCTCATCACAACGGTCTGATAACAGCTGTTCATGTACATTTATATGGTCTGGCTGCAGAAGCATTCAATTCCCATCAGCAGTGGTGGGAATTAAAAGCGTGCACTGAAGGAAAAATATGTAATATTCTAATATCAGACATGATTCAACTGACAAGGATGATAAAGTCACTGATGTGAGGACATCCCATGTGTAGCTAGAATCAATGAGAGAGGAAAAATTACTCCTGAGATGCAAATGAAAATTGATATATTTCCCCTTTACAATAATAGCCCAATTACTCACTCCAGTCTGAGACAGAATCTAAGGCCATGACTTTTACTGACCACACATGCAAGGCAAAAAGGGATTTTAATAAAAGCAACAGTATAAATATGCATTAAACCCCATGAATAAGATGACTGCTGATAAGAACTCTGAAGCTAACCTTGTTTAACAGCAGTAAACACCATCTATTTTTGCCCACTGAGATTAATAGCATTTGCAAACTAAAATTAAAGAAAAAAAATTCCTTAATTGGATTATACTGTGGGTCCTTCAGGGCTGGCACCACACCAGGCAGCCACACTCAGTATCTGATTAATCCAAGAGAGCTAAAAAATATGTACTGTATTTTTCTCCACTGCTCAGAAGGGCTGTAGGAGAAAAACCCCTTACCAAGCCTGAAGTCAGTTTATTCCCCGAACCTGGAGATTCGTTTCCTTTTATTTTCATAAACAAAAATGCAGCATTAGCACAAGGAAGACCAAAAGAATACGACAAATTGCTAATATCTTTAATTGGCTTTTTCTTCCAGGTCATTGAAGATTGGAAGTATGTTGCCATGGTAGTGGACAGGCTGTTTCTCTGGATATTTGTCCTTGTTTGTGTCCTGGGGACTGTTGGATTATTTTTGCAACCACTTTTTCAAAACCACACTGCTGCCATAAACCCTTAGTTGCTATATAAAATTGTCAGTACTTATACAGGTATTTGGTCTCATTCTGCTCTCAATTCTCCTCTGTTAAATCCACAGAGGTGCCAAGTGAGTTGCACTTACATCCCTTGGAGTATGGAAAAGGAAAGTAGAACTTGACTTAATGGGATAGGAAAAAAAGCAAACACAAAATTTTTTTTTTCCAGTGAGTCCAGTACTTCTGGTGATATCTTGCCCTTTTTTGCAATTATTTGAAGTCTGAACATTACAGTGAAAGATTTGTACTGTACAAGGTGTCATCCTGGCATTATCATCATCATATTATTATTATTACTATTATTATTATTATTATTAATTTTAAGTACATTACCTTAGGAATAATATTTTCTTTCCTTAGAATACTGCAATTTCCCTATTACAAAGAAAGTACTGCTGTGAAATTTATTTCCTTCAAATGCATCAAAACTATTTGTGTCTGATTTATAAAGAGCTTTGCAAGTGGGTTTGATACTTAAATCCAAACTGAGAAACAGAAACGCGTCTGAGGTCACCTCTGAAAGGTTCCTCACCTTGCCATCTCTGGTAGCTGATGGATCAACAAAGGCCAAACTAATGTATGATAAACAAACATGTATATAATACTCTGTTTGATGATGAAATACAAATAAAACATAAAATTTTCCTTTACATAGATTTAGTCCTCAAATTTCCTGCAACTTTAACAGCTCATGTATCTGGGGCACAAACACACTTTAATGAGCTTAAGGCTAAGAGCACAGGAAAGCAATGGGAGAAGACAACAGTGAAAGGCAGCAGGAATGAGAAGACCCCTGAGAACACACAGACTTGCATGTTTTTCTGGGAAGATTTTAATGCTGATTTAAGTATAACCCACAACAAAACAGCCAGGGAAGCACTTAGAGTCTTAAAGGCTTTGGCAAAGGACAGATTGAGGCTCTAGACCCCCGCCACAGGACAATCCCACCACAGTTTGTTCCAGGTAACCTGCAAAAAGAGAAACAGGCTCCTGGCACTTTTCAAGTTAAACCAATCTCAGTTTTTCCTTGAGGTCCTGTCAGGACACACAACAATTGTACCACCATTGGTAAGTACAGCTCATGACTGGTGAACAAGCTGTTAAAATCCACTGCTACTTGTGAAGGGGATTTGAGGCTCACCTGTCCCAAGGAGATTAGTTGACACCCAAACCTGTGCTCTTCAACAAGCCACAGCTGAAGACAGTTCCAGTTCTGGTTGCCTTTATCAAGACCAAGCTACATTTCCGCCTAGATTGCCATTCTCCAGGCAGGCCCAGGTAAGTATATAGATTTAGATGTGCCAAAACAGCTGCATCCACACCCTTTCAGTTGTTCAGAGTAGCTGCAGGACTGCATTCACTCCCTCCCAGCCTGCGGCTGAACTCCCCTCCACCAGCGGCACGCACACCCATCCCTGAGTCGTGGGAGGGCTCCCCGAGGGCCTGGGCACTTCAGCAGGGCCTGGTGCCCAGTGGTCTGGGAAGGAGATGGGGGGAAAGTATCACAAATGGGGTGGGTGAGGCTTTCTTCAGCACCACGTTAGAAGAAGGAAAGGCTGCCACACTGTCATCCTCCCTTCCGTTCCCCTTCCTCTAAGCACTGTAACTGTGTCCCTCACACAGACAGGGCAGGGAGGTGATGGATACCTGTAGGACTGCACTATTCATGCAGGTACACCCTGGGATCACCATATCCTCCTCTCACAAACACGGCAGCCCCCTGGCCATCTCCCCAAATATTAACTATTCTGGACCCTCCCATGGTAACCGGTGGGTGGTGCAAAATTTAAGTGGGTCAAACGGGCTTTCCCTGCCTTAAATGTTTCCTTCTCCTTTTCAGACCCAGAGAGCAGAGCTACTCTGCACGCAACTGAAACAACAGCTGTGAGGCGAGATGGGGCACGGACAGCCCCTGGGAGCAGAGGGATGCCTTCCCCATGCAGGGAGATGCTGCTGTATGTTAGGTTCTATCCCAACCAGAGGTGCACACACTGCCCCAGCTGCTGAACAGCTCTTTCTGCTTACAGAGAAGGCACAGGGAAGCCAGAGCAGCTGCCAGTGCTGTGCAGGCAGTGTAAAGGTGAAGTCCCTTTAAATGTCAAAATAACCCTAAAGAGGGAATCTGAAAGAGGCAACGCAGACTTAACGCTGTGAAAGATGCTACACACTCCTTCAGGGCAAGAGGGAGAGGGACTCACCCAGCCAAGCAGCCAAGGATGCAGCAAGGCAACTGCAGACCCCCTGACTAACACGGGCCTGTGCAACACAGAGACCCCTCTCTACTGTTTTCACCCAGCCTCAACAGCACTTCGGGCTCTGTACCCCTCTTACCCTCATTACTCCTCCCTCTCACTGCCTGAATGCAACTGTAAGGAGGCCTCAGGTGCTCCCATCCCAGAACTGGTCTTATCTGGATGAGCAGTAAAGACTGATAATGCTTGGCTCTCTAACTGCAGCCTTCAACTGAATTATCCTCAGCATGGACGAAAGTTTTAGAAAGGATTTGGCAGCTCAGCTAGCAGCTAACACAGAGTACAGGCAGATGAAGGCCTCAGACTTGACAAATCCAGAAAAAGCTTTCAAGAGGCACATCTCTGGCCCCAGGGAGATCCCTGCAGAACCAGAGCTCCTCATCCAGGAAATGGTGGGCTCTGGTGCTTTCCATACACTGTGGCTGCCTTACTCCTTTTTTCAATCATGAGTGAAACAATAGACTCTTTCCTAGTTATGTTCTTGGAAACCACCACCGTATCTTTAACATTTCCAGAAATAATTTAATCCATAGCAAACTTCAGAATGAAAAATTTCACCCCAAGTCCTAAAATTCTGAAAAATCTGACCCCCTAAAACTGCACTTTCCAAATGGCAAATGCTATTTTTGTCTAACCCTCAGCAGCTCCACCTACATAATACATAGAACTGCTCCCAGCTTAAGCTGTCAAAGAATTTCAGGGTTTTCTGCTTCGATTTTTTGGGCAAAATTTTAAAACCAAAAGACTGGAGAAAAGGAAATATCGAAAATGTCATCTTCCAAGCAAACATGAATGTGACAATGTCCCAGCTCATTGAACAAAATATACTTCAACATTTCCACTTTTTAGGGGTGTTACCCTGAAAATGCTTTCCATTAAAAATGGATATTCAAAATGTATTTTACACTAAAATTGTTTTTCAATGGTAGCTTGCAACCAGTTTTTGCTTCCCTATGAGTGAGGAAAAGCATCTGTTTGGTCTCTCTCCATTCCCTACCATTACAAAACTCTTTAATCCAGACCAATCTTGCCTTCCATCAGAACATGTAGAAATGCCAATACTACCACTCACATGCACCACCTGTACCCAGGTGAATTTAGTGGGGGCTGATTCTGCACCCCTGCAGGCACAGCAAACTGGGGACAACAGCAAGCAAACTGGGAACAACTGGGAGCAGCAATACCCCAGACAAGGATGGGAAAATATTCTTTTCTTCATCTCCTGAGTTGATTAAGATTTGATCTTAACAAAGCGAAACCCCTCTAACAGCAGTGTGTTTATTAAAGAACAAAGGCTGCATAGTTTGTTACTGCAGATCTTCTCGGGTGGATCAGCTTCCCCCTACCCATACAGATTCTTCTTCTGTGTAGTTCTGCAATGCAGTCATGGTGACGTGTTCTCATCACATCACCCTCCCCAGCCATAAAAATAATCCTACCACAATTCTGAGCTGATTTCACCAGGAGATTCAGCATGGGATGTTAGAAACAAAATATCTGTGCCATACAAACACCACTGAAAATTTCAGTAACTAGGCAAATCAAGCTAAAACATCTATATCTCTTGATGCTATGGCTCTTTGCTTCCTCTGCAGATCAGATGTTTCCAAATTATTCAGGTTCAGCATTGACTTCTGGAGAACACAGATTATGATCTGATCTTTGAAGCTTGAACTCATTTCTAGCTGGGATTAAAAAGAACAAACAAAATTCTCAGTTATAATGCTGCTTATAGCAAGGAGACAGAAAGGGAAAACATTTAGTCTCAATGCCCTGGAAATGCAAAACCAAAAGTATCCACAAAGGGTTAAGCTAAAAGACCAAGCAGCCAAGTTCTCTGGAAAAAAAAAAAAAAGGAAATAAAACCAAATGGACAGTAAAGCCTATTTCCTCCCAGCTAATAGAATTACAGAAATTATCATAAGAGCATGTGGCTGGGTACAAAGTGAATGATGGTCTGAGAGCTAGGGCTAACAGAATAAAGAAGCTCAGTGGCAAGAACTGAACCCAGTCTGGTGCTCTTTTTCCCACTGCTACCTCTTAACACAGTGCCAAATGAGGTAATTGCTTACCCTTCCCTAAGGGCAAGCAGTGAAGCACCTATTGGTGCTGTCCCACAGGGCTTCCTTCTCATCTGTTCTAAAAATGAGGGTAGAGTCCCATATTTTTCTCTCCCTCCTTCCTCCTTTTATACAGATGTGTGCAACAACCACTGCATGAGCCTTGCATCACCCGGTCATTCCAGATGGGGAGGGCAGTGCAAAAGGTGACGTAAGTTAGCAAGGAAGCCGATGGACACCTGGGAAATGCCTCACTTTGCAAATCATGATTTTATAGTTGAGCTTCAAACAACTCCTTCTTTCCAGTGTCCTTCCCCATGAACAAAAAGGTTCTAGGAGATCATGTTGGCATCCTGTGCTCATATTCCCCTTCTCAAATTTCACCTTTCTAATCTACAAAAGTAGGAATGGTCCAAAGAAAGTTATTCTCAAGGGTTTGGTCAAGGTTGATGACCATTCAAAGCCCCAGATTCTTGCCAGATCCCAGATGCTATGTTTGCCACTCTGGGCTCAGATCCCACCAACGATTGTACATGCCTTTAATTACTCCTTGGGAATAGCACATCCTTTTTACATGGTCAAGCACCCAGCACACACTCTTCTGAGATGAGACACAAGCAGGAAAAAAACCTCAACATTAACAGCATAATTGGAAATTCAGGTCCCATGATCTCAGTTCACTGCTAAATCAGGCATCCCTAATGTCAATATTCATTTCAGTACAATTCAATTACAAGATTTGTATTAATTAAACTTCCCCTAGTAGACTGGCATGAGCTTCTGATAGATAAGGATCCTGTATAGCAGCTGGCTGGAAAACTCTTCAGCATTGTCAGATTACCAGGCTCATTTATGCACCATTTTAAGGACTCTTGCTCACTCTCTGTGCCACAAGACTGCTCTTTGCCTACAATAACATCTGTTTTTCCTGCACTTTATTTGCTGTTTCCAAAGCTCTGACAGCCTGGGTAGCTTGAAAGGGGGCAGCACAGCAAACCTAATGGGAGCTCAGTGCGCAGAGCTGTGCTCAGGGTCCTGCCGGCTGCTGCTTGCAGGCATTTCACGCATCGGAGGAGCGGAGCTCGCCCTGCTCCCTCTGTTCGTACAGACCTGGCAGCGAAGCTCATCCTCAACAGCCCCCGTCCGCAGGCAGTAATTCATAACACCATGGACAGCCTGAACACTCTCCTTCTAACTGCTGCTGTTTGCTTTCTCTGTCAAGGTGAGTGATCCTTAATTTGTTATTCTTTGATGGTGAAGGGAGGGTTGAAAAGGGGAGCAGGAGATAGCTTTGGTGCAAATTATTTTTGAGAAGTGTAGAAGCACTCTCCAACCTAAGGGGCAAATGTACAGAACCGTGGTATAGCTCTTTCTGTTACATAGTTTGTTGTTCGATGGGGGGGGGGGTTAAGTTTATCCTTGCAAAGTAGTTAGGTAGTCCTGATTAAAGGTGCCAAGCAAGACACATAAAGCCATTTTAATGTGAAGGAAAAGCACCTTACACATAAAGGTGTGGTTTCACATATTGCAGAGAACTCAGAAAGTGACAACATCAAAGAGCTTTAAGTACGTGCTGCAAACAGCATGTCTTCTCTCTGCAGATATGGAAAGCACGAAACATTTAAATAAAAAACCACATTAATGCACTTCTCTAGAGACAGTGGATGCTAGATTTAATGAGAGTGCTGGTGACATGGAAAAATGCTGGCAATTTGGGATTGACTATAATAGTTGTTAACATCTAGATTTAAAATTATTTACCTAAAAGATTGGAGGGTATTTATTCCAGGAAATCTCAATCTGTGAGGTAGAAGATAACAAGAAAGAATATGGGCAAGACTAGCAGTTAAAAAGTGTTCATTTTTTAGTTAGCAAGTCAGCTTGAATGACTTCACTAATCTGAAAACAAAATCGCACTCCAAGTGAACAAGAGATGGCACAAGGGGTAAAAACCAAACAAACAAAATCAAAAACAAACAAAAGACCTTTTAGCTGAATAGTTTCACATTAGTCCCTTTTACCTGAATAGTTTCTCGTCTTAGGGAGAGGTGAGGTCTTACAGATTCAAAAGTAACACCTGCTTTGTGTAATCTGTCACCTGCAGATACTTCTGCCTCCCCCCTCTTTCTCTACTAAATAACAACTGGCAAAAAATAAACATGTCCTTGCAAATATTCATATTTCATATATATCCATGTTTCTGTTTCAAAGCAACTGTAGAATATGTTCGACAGACTTCAATTTGTGCCTTTGCCAAATGTGCATAGTGCTATCCATTAATGACAAAACAGGCCTTTCTTGGTTTCTCAGTTGGAATTCATGAGGATGTGTAGTCCAGAAGAGAGTTTAAGAGATAGCTCTCTAAAAATAAAAGACCACTGGCTTCTAACAGTGTCAGGATGGTTATTGCCTAGATAGTTTGATAGTAAAATGGTAGTGTAAAATACAAGCTCTCACACCTCATCCTGAAACAGGTGAAGTACTTTGTTTCTTAAGAATTTCAGTTTGCAGCTTTTTTGTTGGCCACAGGGTACGATGAATTGCACTTATGACTGGCAAAAGGACAACAGGAATCTATTATAAATAAAAACTACTTAGAATAATAAAGGGGTAATTAGCATATGTCTGTGTGTGTGCTGAAAAGTCTTTGAATGTATGAGTTAATCAAATTTTAATCCTTTTTTCCCCTATTATTTTAAGAAGCAGGCTGTTATCCTCACCATAATCATGCAGTCATGGCTCTGACTAGAAAGCAGACTTCTCATTTCCTGGGACTCCCTCTATTGCAAGGCATTCTACCCCTTACCAGAGGACTGGTCTGTTGGGTTACACTTTCCCCTTCCTCTGTTCCACAGCCCTGTGGCCTTGCCAGGTCTGGGGGACTGGGACTGTGAGGGGAAAGGACTTTTGCACCCCCAGTTCTTCAGTAATTCCCCGAAACTATTTTTTTAACTCACTTGCAGATGTGTGTTAGAAAACCTCTGCCATAGCATTACCCTTCACTGCTCTTCTCGCAGCCCAAGCGAATGCCCCCCCTGGCACACTGCTCCCTGCTTAGGCGAGGCTGGGGCTCTGCCCAGCGCACAGGGATGCTGAGCAGTCAGTTCAGTACCAGGGCGGCCCTGCCCCGCACGGGGCTGGCCCGGCGCTCACCCCGTGCCCTCCGCAGGCTGCAGCGGCTCCGAGGCCGAGCACCGGCTCTACGCAGCCCTCTTCGAGAGCTACAACCAGTTCGTGCGCCCCGTCAAGAACGTCTCAGACCCCGTCATCATCCAGTTCGAGGTGTCCATGTCGCAGCTGGTGAAGGTGGTGAGTACCGCCCCGCCGGGCGCCGCGGCAGGGCCGGCACATCTCCCGACACACCTCTCTTTTCCAGGACGAAGTCAACCAGATAATGGAAACCAATTTGTGGCTGAAGCACGTAAGTAGCGCTCAGTGACAGCTCAGACGGCACCGGGTCACTTCCCCTCCAGCGCCCGAGTGTTCCCCGCTCCGCCGGGGGGACCCGGAGCGTGAGGAGCCGCCCGCTCAGCGAGGCGTCTGCGGACTCCGGCAGCACCAGGGTCGCGGGGCCGGCGCCAGGCTCGGGTCCCTCGGGGCAGAGACGCAATCCCGGGAGAGAATCCCCGGACAGCCCCCGCGGCTCCCCCGCTCCNGAGGAAGGGACGGGGCAGGAGCGGAGGAAGGGACGGGGCAGGAGCGGAGGAAGGCTGCTACACTTATGCAGACGCTAAAAACAAGATTTTTGCTCTGGAGACTTCCAAACGCGCTGCCTTGGCAGACACCAACGCAAGGGAAGCATCTCGGCACGGAGGTCCCGCACAGCGCCACTTGCTGCCGGTTAGCTCCCGTAAAGTGAGAACAAACCAAAAACGTGTACTTCACGTTAAAAAGGCTTCTTAAAAATGCAGTTACTCACTGTTGAAGTCAGCTTAGTAACCAACTTAGTTCTCACCTTCAGCTTGATACTAAACTTTGTTAAAATGGGGTTTAACAAGCCCTAGCGACAAAGGCTGTTACCTGAGCCGTACCATCCTGGAGCTCTCTCTGACCCGTCTACCCAAGGTCCCTCTCTTGATGCTCACAACTTGCACCACAGCCTCCAGGAATCTCTTTTCCCTGTCCCACAGATACCTGTTTTTTTTGAGATCAAAGTTATTGTTACAGTCCTACACTCTCCGAAAAGAGAGTGTCCTATTCCTTCTTTCACCCTGTTCCAGCTACTGAGTAGACATTCCTGGGACAGAGTCACATATATTTAAGTCATATATGGATATGACCAACAAAGTCTAGCTATCTAGGCCCACCTACAATCTGTATATTAAAAACCACCACACATACGTGTTTGTTAAAGAAACACTAAACACTGTAGTATCCAAAATAAATCAACCTTGGAAGTGATATGACAGCACTCAGTTTAGACCTAGTCCACTGCATTTCAGTTTCTTCACAAACCTAACATAGACTCATTTCTACCATAATTAGATCTGGAATGATTACAAGCTTCGGTGGAATCCAGCAGACTATGGAGGTGCTGAATTCATCCGAGTTCCATCTGGCCAGATCTGGAAGCCAGATATTGTTTTATATAACAAGTAAGGCTCTCGCAGATTTAACTTCTTAATTCAGGGACAGGGGCTGGTGTTACCAATTCTAAAAAAAAATAGCAACAAGTTCACAGAATGCACTGAAAAGCTGCTTTTCAACACACCTGTGTCCTGCATCCCCCCACTGCTGTTCTCACCTTCATGCCAGCTATGTCAGCATCACTGGGCAGGAGCCAGCTCTAACCTGGAGCTGCAAGTGAGCAGGCCTAAGTGAACTTGGCTTTTCCCTTTCACAAGCCCCTGTGAGTCACAACTTTAACTGAAAGAAATGCAAATTCTAGCTTTTTAGCAGTTAAATTCACAATCTGACACCTCTTACTTTAGATGTCAGTTTCTGAGACTGTGAAGAGCCAAACCATAACTAAATGGATCTGTAAGAAAGCAATTCTCAATGAAATGGACTCAGCTACAAGATCCAAAACTCAAGTCTATGGATCAACAGTGATGACACTCCTTTTCTAACTGGGGCCTTAAAACTTCAAATTACCCTTTAATTTTACTTTTTCATATACTCAACTGGATCATAAGATAGCAAAGTGGGACTTAAACCTCTTACCAAATACACTCCTTATGGAAAGATACATCCCAACCCTAATCCCTCTTTCCATAGTTACTACCTGCACGGAAGAGGTGGAAATATCAGTAATATTCTTATCATCCCTTGAGTTCTGATGTGCTTGATCAATCTAGAATAGAATAGAATGAAATTGTTCAGTTGGAAGGGGTCTACAACACTCATCTAGTTGGACTGCCATTTGCAATCTGTTATTTGCCATTTTGAATATTGATTGCACCAAGCCATGCTATATTAATAACAGAGAATATTTCCTTCCAACTCCTCCCTGGTGAGTTTATAGAGCTGCAAATTTATGATGGTCACTGACTCAGTCTTGCATGAGCAATTCAGCTCCAAGTGAACAAGTAATTGCTGACTTCCCCACAGATTAAAGAGTTAATGTATGTGATCTGAATGTGTGAAACTACCTGAAGCAGATCATTCTAATTTTTGTTATTTTTACTTGCTTTACAGTGCAGTTGGGGATTTCCAGGTTGATGACAAGACAAAGGCCCTTTTAAAATACACAGGTGATGTGACCTGGATACCTCCAGCTATATTTAAAAGTTCATGTAAAATAGATGTAACCTACTTCCCATTTGATTATCAGAACTGCACCATGAAGTTTGGTTCCTGGTCTTACGACAAAGCCAAAATTGACTTAGTTTTAATTGGCTCTACAATGAACCTGAAAGATTACTGGGAGAGTGGAGAATGGGCCATAATTAAAGCTCCTGGGTATAAACATGACATCAAATACAACTGTTGTGAAGAGATATATCCAGACATCACATACTCTCTTTACATTAGGCGTTTACCTTTATTTTACACTATCAATATGATTATTCCCTGTCTGCTGATTTCTTTTCTGACTGTATTAGTTTTCTATTTGCCCTCAGACTGTGGTGAGAAGGTGACACTCTGCATATCAGTTCTTCTCTCTTTAACAGTGTTCCTTCTTGTTATCACAGAAACCATACCTTCTACTTCCCTGGTAATTCCCCTTATTGGGGAATACCTCCTTTTCACCATGATATTTGTAACTCTATCAATTGTCATAACAGTATTTGTACTAAATGTGCACTACAGAACACCCAAGACACACACAATGCCCGTGTGGGTGAGAACCATTTTCTTGAACTTACTTCCCCGGATCATGTTCATGACAAGGCCTGCCAGTGATGAAGAGAATAATCAGAAGCCAAAACCATTATCCACTTCTGAGTTTTCCAACTTAAATTGCATCAACGGTTCTGAAACCAAATGCTGCAAAGATGGCTTTGTATGTCAAGATACGGCGTGTAGCTGCTGTCAGTATCAGCGCACGAAGTTCTCGGATTTCAGTGGCAATCTCACTAGAAGTTCAAGCTCTGAGTCTGTAGATCCTATGCTTTCATTTTCAGTTCTGTCACCAGAAATGAGAGATGCTATTGAAAGTGTGAAATACATTGCAGAAAATATGAAAATGCAGAATGAAGCAAAAGAGGTAAGAACATATTTTACTGTTACTCAAACTGCAGATGCCTTTTGCCATTAGGGTGTTTGGTAAGAAAAAGATCTCAAACAAACAGACAAAAAAGATAACAGAGACCATTATTTTATGCAAGTAAATTACACAAGCTGTCTTACAAGTATGTGCAATTTTGAACTTATATAATTGAGAAGCAGCTCTGCTACACAACGATCTCTTTATTGACAATATATACACTGAGTGAGGCGTGTTAAGGCAACCACTGCCAGGGGAACACACCAGAACACCCATCCCATGAGAGTTGAAGTTAGGATTTTCCAAGTTATAATCTTAAGAGTGGACTTTGCTGACCCTATGGCCTTTAGAAAGTTACATTCTCCCTCCCACAGTTTACCATCAACAACAGAAATGTAAGAGTGAATGTCCCTCACAGTGATGATGGTGCTCATCCTGTTGCTGCTGCAGAGTAAAGTGCTGTAGCTAAACGAGGCAACTACTGCAAGACAGGGACTGGCATCCTTCATAAAGCTGCATCTTAACACAGTAAAGGAGAAAAAATTAGAAGGTTTTTTTCTACTATATTCTTCAAACATACTATGAGAAGTACCCACACCATCACAACTATCACAGAATTTAAATCCCCACGCTCTGGCACTTCATTCTAACTTCACTTTGTTTATACTGAAATCAGAACTCTATTTAGATTTAGTTCTCTCTAAGAGAACTAAACTCTAAACTCTATTTAGTTTTAGTTAGATTTTAGAAAATACAGGGTTGCTTTGGGTTTTTAAGTTTCCCTTAACAAACAAGTTCTAAGCTAAAAAGNCTAAACTCTATTTAGTTTTAGTTATTTCAAACAAATTTCAAAAGAAATTTCAAAATTTCAAATTTGAAACAACAAATTTCAACAACAACAAATTTCAAAAACAACAAATGCATTATTCATATCTTATCATTCTTGAAAAAAAAACCCCAAAAAATTGAATTGTAATCTCAATAGTAACTAAAATGATCACCAATTTACTATTAATATATAACATATAGAATACTTCAGTGTCACTCTTGCCATAACATTCACTGTAAAAAAAAGAAAATTAGAAAAATCTGGTGTTTTTTGAAACTTGGTTCCATTTTTACATGAAAGGTACAGAGATGAATTTTACATCATGCATGAAAACAGTCCAATTTCAGTACTACATAATTAATGTACCAAATAATTATATACCAATTAATCTTTGCTTTTTACATACTACCTAAAGACCAGTAGGAGCAGTCTGTTTGGGTAATGTTTTCTAGACAAACCTGCTCATCTAAGAATGTAAAGCTTTACACTTATTTTTGGAATAGAGAAGTTTTATCTCCTCAAGTCAAGTGTCTTGGTGATCAACCTTTTGGATTTGAAGCAGTGGCTTTTGGCTTTACTCCAAAGAGCATATTCAAATAAAATATCTCTTTCATTTGTCCATGAAAACAGATGTGTAAGTTGTGTATACATAAAGATATCTACACATGGAAAAAACAGCACTTCCTGTATGAAATGGTATTATTGCTAATGCAACTTATTCACCTAATAAACATGCCAACTTGCTGTTCTTTTTTTTTCCTTTTCAGATTCAGGATGATTGGAAATACGTTGCCATGGTAATTGATCGTATTTTTCTATGGGTGTTCATCCTGGTATGTATTCTAGGAACAGCAGGATTGTTTTTACAACCTCTGATGGCTGGAGATGAAATGTAAAGATTAAATAAAACATTGTGAAATCAAATAAAACTGCCAACCAACTCTGCATCCCCCTCCCAGCACCTCATGTCTCTTCCATGTGTAGTAGAACAAAGATCTCTCTTGGCTTCAACTTCGCTTGACCAAGGTGGCTTTGTTCAAAATGTGGAAAAAGAAATTATTTTGAACCTTTATGACAGCTAATCTCAAAGTAATATGAGCTATGCTTTACAGCTACTTCTTGCAATAACTGGAAAAGGTGGAGGCAGTATGTTAAACTTCATAGGAATTATTTAAGATGGGGTTAATAAAGAAATGGAAAATTACACAAATATTTGGAAAGTCAAGATGGATTGAATGCTTTGGGCTACTAGGTTTGTTTCCTAGTCTGGTGCCAAGCCTCTTCAGACCATGACAGGATCTTCTGGAAGGAGTTCATAGTGAGTTCCATGAATACCCCCATGAGGATGGAATGGTGGGAAGCACGGGTACCAAACTGCGGGAATGCAGACATTGCCACCTGCTGTACAAACTGACCCACACAGTGGCAAGAAGGGACTGAGGAGAGGTTTATTACAAAAGTAAAACAAACAGGTAAATAATAGATGATGGTTATAAAGCAGCCATGAAGTAAACTCTGTGCATCCCCACATTGCAAGGTATGTGATGGCTGTCAGGAAATAAAAGCTGCTCGAACCTAATGATGTTTAGAATTGTCTTCAAGGGAAACACTAAGACAGTCTGTAAGTGATGCAAAGGATCAAAATGCTCTCATGGGATAGTTTGGATACAGAGGGATCCTGTACAGCAAAGTGTTTTATGCCAAGGGAAGGCAGGTAGACAAAATAGTCCTGTAAAGTGTGCTAAAATTGTTGCTTAGGCATATATATCTTTTTTTTTTAACCAGTAACTGCAGATTATTTAAGTGCATGAATACAGAATGCAACAAAACACTGTAATCAGACCGTATTTTGTAAACATACGAACTGTTCTCTCTGTACCAAACTGAAAACTTTCTGGAAATACAGTGTATCATGTGATATAACATTTATGAAAATAAAGAGAATCAAACTGTTGAAAATCGTGCCTTTTTTTTTTTCATTTATTTTGAGCAAGTGACAGAAATCTATATAAGGTAGCATTACCTACAGTTCAATACATTCAGCAATAAGTTACAGAAGTAAAAGTCCATTCTTCAGAGTATAGTAACATTCTTTTGTTTCAGACACACCTGATAAGCAGAAGACCCCAAGGACTCCAGAGTCAGCTGTGTTATCTGAATCTACCATGATCAGACCAGAAGTCACTAAAAGAAATTCATGCATTTGCAAAAATTGTGAGTTACTATAATAAAAAGAGTGACTCCATCGGGCAATGTGCTGCCCATCATGATGTAACTGGGCAGCCTGGAGACATCATTTAACAAGGGGAAAGAGATGAAATGGAGAGTTAAAAAAATTAGATATATATCTAATCTATAGGTTTACTCACTTTGCTTTCTCTTCAGGTAAATTTCAGTAATTCAAACCTACGGAAGACTTTAAAAAGAAATGTATTTGAAGAAGAATCAAGCTATCTGAAGTATTTCTGCAACTTGCACACAGAGAAAGTAATTGACGCATTGTTCAATCTCAGTAATACTGAGAAAGTTAAAGCTCTTACATGAATGAATTAAATCAGATAATCTTTGCAAATTCATCTTTAAAGTTATGATGGGAACAGAGGAAACATGGATATCCAATATCAGATGTAATCGAATTGTAACTGAAGAAGAGTGACTCCCTAACTGCTATTAAAAACAAACAAACAAAAAAAATGGCCTGCCTGACATAATTTCCCTACCTGTGAGCCTTTAAAGCTACACAAAACCAAGAATATCCTGCAGATTAAAACATTTTGAAATAAATATTCAATTATATATAAGTTATGACTACTATAATCAGTACAGGGCTATTCTAAAGGAGATCTGGGAGGGGGTACAGGAGAAATATGTATCAGTTGTTCAAATTTATAATCACTATAAGAACGTAAAAGTATTGAAGATGCCACAGTTTACATTAAAACTTCTCACCTAAACATGTTATTATTAATGTAGTAATTTAAGCAAACAAAAACTTCCTAAGATTTGCTCTAGCCTGGCATTCCTGTATTAGCCCTATAGGATGCAACCATATTATGAACAATGCTAAATAAACTTTGGTGTAGGAGAACACCCAACTATTTTAGAGCCTTTTCCAGAAATAAAGCTATCAAGAAAGGAAGAAAGGTGTCATTGGAATCAATGTAAAGAATATATTTTAACGGAATGATTTAAAAATTGCAAGTTCGTTTTCAGCAATCTTGGGAAAAAGGAAGTACGGAAAACTCTAAGTCCTTGCTGCTTAGAGTTACATATCGTTTTATAAGTGAAAGAACTAATTTAAGGTAGCTCTGAAGTTCAGTTTAACAAATGTGAAAATCATTAATCATCTGCATTTGGTTCTACAGCATAATAATTTATAACTCATTTCCTTCAGAAAGACACTCCACAAATTCCTTCTGCCTGTGCTTAAAATCTTAATGCTGAGAAACACCCAAAGACAGGAAATAACGAACATGTCTGCAAACTCACATACTGTATCAAATTCTTCATCAAGAGTAAAGAAATCTGAATTGTCCAGCTCCTTAGAATACAACTTGGGAACTCAGTTAACTGCTTTTGCCTTCCTTTCCTAAGCTGATGGAGACATCAACATACACATATGCCTTAGGCATTTTAAGGCTTATTAAATGCTAGTGTTGGTATCACAGAATTAACAAGCTCTAAAATTTAGCAGCAAATCCCACAAAATTTATAAAGGCCAAACATGGCCAAATTGCTGTTCTTAGTTGTATATTAGATACACAGGAAGTTTAACTTGTTTTTTTATTATTATTTTAAATTACTCTGGCAAAATTTCATACTTCTACAACACACTGAGGAGAGCTGATAAAAATTCTCCTTTGTATACTAAATTGAAATAAGCAACTCTACTGTGTAACTGCAAATATTTACTATCCAGTATAACAATGTATATAGTAATTTAACAATTGGACTAGACAGATCATCTTTAAAACATTTTAAATCCTTCTATTTCACAGTAGGTGTCAGTGTATGCTTTTTTGATAAATCATACATGCAATGGCTTGAGAAGGTTCTTTTATTCTGACCTGGCTTAGCAGTAACTCAGTAGACTGGCAATAAGCAAATTGACTTCTGTGTGTCCTGGGAATGCCATGCTTTAAGATAAACCTAATTTTCTAGTTTTGGAATTTTTTTTTTCACTCTATCAGAAACATGCCTACAAAGAACATGCATGGAAACAGAGCTACTGCAAAACTTAAGAGACATATCAGTAGGACATGGCTCCAAAAATACTTTATGCATTTGTACTGCCTATATGGGTAGGTACTATTATACTTGCCCATTTATGAATAACAGGAATAAATAACACAAGTGATCCAATTATTGAAACCAGAAGAAAAGCCCACAAGAACATTCGATCAAGCACCTGAGCAATGTATTTCCAGTCTTCAACAACCTAAAACACAAAGAGCACAAGAGTTGGTCAGTGTGTGCAAGAAAATGTAAAAACATGGTACCAAATCCTGCAATTCTTAGTTATTTCAAAGTACACTTTTTTCAACCATGTCCACACAATAACCCTCTTGAACAACATTTTATAATTATACTGCGAGTTAGAACAGAAGCAAACCTCCCTCTGTGAAGACTGAAAAGCTACGTAGATTTCGATGCAGAAATTGACCCTGACAAGCACCAAACAGCCTCATCTACAGAGAGATGAGACTGGTCTGCCATTTTCTAACATACTGCAGGATTCACAGCACATGACATCATAAAGTGGAATTCTTAAGTAGGATTTGGAAGCAGAAGTTGCAAAACAACCCCAACCGCAACAAACCCACAACAAAAAACTAACCAGAAAACCAAAACCAAACCTCTCCAAATAGTAACAATAAAAAAAAAAATTAAAAATTTTTAGTACAGAGCAGCTGTTGCATTACAAACAAGAGCTGAGAGCTGTAAAGTTACTGCTGCACAGAATTATACACTGGGGACAACAATCACAGTAGTTTCAAGACTACTTTCCTTTTTGATAAAATTATTCATATACACATTTTTGCAAGTATTGCAGATATAATTGTGCAAGCAAATCAAAACACTGCCAAACAACTGTCTTGGATTTGAAATGGAGCTGTCCACATTTCCCAAGCCTAATGCTTCCTACGACGTAAGGCTACAATAGCTGTCTAGCATTTATTAACAACTTCTGCAATTAAAGCTTGCATTCTCTGGAGCCCAGTAATAATAAAACAAGTGAGTTCCCAGTCAGCTATATATTAATTTCCAAGGTTTACAATCACAACAACATTACACTTGTAAAACAAAATACTTACCACTTGTCACTCACAGTCAACCCTTAATTTACAGGAAACGAAGTATTTAATAGCAAACTATTCTATTTCTGTTGTTCATACAAGCAGGGCTATTAGATGCTGCTTTAACAGCACAGCAGATACATTTATTAAAAATCTAGGCCGCATCCCTTGTGACAATGTCAGAATCAAGTCCTGAGAAGGCACATTAGAGAAGGCACATTACTCCTAGTGTAGTATGGGAGAACACACTCTCAGCAACCAGAGCCTTCTGAAGACAGCAATTCTCATATAAACTGAAAGAACCTCGGGCTTTGCCATCAGAAACAGACAGTACACAACAAACTTCTACATTTCTACAAACTTTGACACTAGACTGGAAATAGCATTTTAGTCTCTGATGTATCAGTGGTGCTAGCTTAAAAAGCATGTAAAGAAAGCAGATTTTAATGCTCTTACACAAATGCTGTAAACATTCATTAAGGATAATTCAGAGTGCAGAGGCAGAGACTGAAAAAAAGCCTCCAACATCTTTTGATACGACTTAAGAGACAAATAATAGTAAAGGTAGAAGAGAACACTTATGAAGCCATTGAGTCCATGTTCGACCTCAGCACAAAATGACCAACATATGGCTATAGCTTGTATTTAAAGTAATAAATATAAGTTAGAGCACTTATTTGGAATTGAAAACTGCAAGATAAGTCTTGCCAGTATTCATTCGGAAAATACAAGGCAAATGCATTTTTCAAGATAGCCTTCAGGTACAACATTAAAGTGCAAAATGGCTCCTTCTCTCATCATCTCAGCAGTGCTGTAGGGAACAATTACAGTACATGCTCTTGTAACAGAGAAGTGTCTCACAATGTGTAACAAGAACTTACGTCTAGAAGAAAGCAAAAGACTTAAAGAACCCAAAAACTGTACTGTATCAGCCAAATAGTCTCAGTATTGTACCACAGTTGCAGTTCTTTACAGTGGAAATAACTACACAGCTTTCAGTGATGTACAAAAGCTGGAAATCTGTAGCACATCTTTAATAGGCAACTGCACAGTAAACCACTACTTGGTTTTCTAATTTCTACTTGTACAAAATCAGTGCAGCAGGACTAACACACCCACCTCACGAACTTCATTCTCCTTCATAACGTGTCTTGTAATATAGCGGATAGAATCCAGAGCTGCTTCCAAGGTGTTCCTAGATGATTCTGATCCATTCATGTTTGCTGTTTCCTCCTTCTGAGCAAAGTATCTATCGACGTGGCTTCTCATGCAAAGCAGCTTGGGCAGTTTGTGAAGAAATATCTTGCGAACCCAGGGTGCCATCGCATTGTGTGTGGATGAGGAGCGGTGGTGGATATTGATAGCAAAGACAGTTATCACAATGGACAACGTCACAAATATCATAGTAAACACCAAGTACTCTCCTATGAGTGGAATAACTTTAGAAGATGATGGAATAATTTCTTCAATAACAAGAAGAAAGACAGTCAAAGATACCAGTACTGAAGTGCAAAGCGAAATTTTTTCACCTTCATTTGAAGGAAGATAGAAGACAAGGACAGTTAGAAATGAAAGCCCAATACAAGGAATAATGAGAAATAAAGTGTAAAAAAGTGGCAAACGTCTAATTATAAATGAATATGTAACAAAAGGATACCAGCAGCATCCATCAGTCCTGTTTCCTTTGCTCCCTGTTGCAGTCACTATTTCCCATTCTCCATTATCAAAAAAATCTCTTTTGTCAACATCATAATCTTCAAGAATTAGATCAACCTGTGAGCCATCATAAGTCCAGGAACCAAATTTCATTGAGCAATTTTGAAGGTCAAAGGGGAAGAATGTTACATCAATAGTACAAGAACTTTTGTAGTTTGCTGGTGGAGTCCAAGCAATGGTGCCATCATATTTTACCACAGTTTTTGTAGATGTTCCCTCAAAACGTCCATCTGCACTGAAAGAAGAGAGAGAAATGCATGCAATTACAATGGAGTGTGGCAGTGTATTTAGGTAAGAAATTATGCTGTGCTATTTTTCATTTCAGCTGTTTATCCCTTGATAGCCAAAATTTTGTATTGTCTTCATAGTCAACTTTTTTTCCTCAAATCTGAATCTCACATAGGCAAACAGCTTTGGAAGACTGAAGAATATTTTCAAGTCCTGAAAACATCTGTGCAACTTCCTACGGTCCCAGTGACTTATGAAAAGATTGTAAAAATCCTGATCTTTAATAGCATGACCCAGCTCTGGTGTTTCTATCAGCAATACAGAGTAAGTACTTTTAAATTTGGCTAAATCATAATTATTGAAGAAAGAGTCACGAAACAGGTAAAGTAATACTTGTGTCCAAACTTGAACTTACAATCACTGCAACAGCCTTTTATCCTGACTCAAGTCAGGACATGTAAAAGCATTGTATATGCACACAAGTTGTGCAGAAGGGTTAATTCAAAAGTTATTGTTTCTGAGATCCGTTAATTTTCAAAAGAAAAAAATCAAGAACAACTCAAAACCAAGGCTCCACCCCCCCTTACAGTTATATGTACCTGACTTTAATTCCATGCTGAATATGACCCACAACAGCATAAATTAGTTGCTTCCCTCCCATCACTCTACACTATTTGTACCCAGCACTGTGCAAGACATTTTTTTCTAATTAAGAAAAAAGTTTACATAACAAAATGGAAATAACCTTTTCAAAGGGACTAGAAATTCCATTCAGAAGCAAAGCAAAACACTGGAGCATTTAACATGGCAACAAAGTCCATTTGCATTCAGAGGCAAATTCTTCCACAGATTCTTAGCCCACTAAATGTACACATTATGTCCATCCAATGAGCCTCCTACAAGCAGTTGGACCAGTAAAGTTATAAAGAAAATGCATTTTGTATGAAGAGATTCATATCTTACTTGTCATACAGCACAATATCTGGAATCCAAATAGAATCTGATGGGACACGAATAGATGTTATTCCAGCATAGTCTTCTGGATTCCACCTTAATTTTACATCTATCCATTCCTGTGGATATGAGAGATGTAAAAATCATTAATATTGGGAAGTGGATTTAAGCAGGGTGATATCAGATGAAAATAGATAACAAGGCAATTAACAACAATCCAACTGACTTCTAAAATTCTCATAAAACAATGAACTTGCTGAACAGACAGGTAGTTACCTCACCCAGTATTTGTTTTCTGTTATAAGAGCTATTTAACAATGTTTCTGCACAGAACTTAAGATACGATGTTCCTTTTTCAGAGCATGTATTTATAAGTAAGAGCTATTATAATGTAATTTGATTGTATAAATTAAATTTGAAAAAAGCTTGTTCTGGATGAATACCAATGACTGGAAGCTAATCAGAAGCAATTTAGACATTTTCATTATACAAAAAACCCCATCAATGCTACAACTCTTAAAACTGGTTCAACTTCAGGAAGATCTGCAGAAACTATTAAAGAGGGCACAAATATTATCAACCCCCACGGCCATCTCATTTTTGCTGACTAGTCTCAAAGTTTTCCTAAAAATAAAAATTTGGCCTAAAATTACAGTTACTGGAAAAGAAGGGAATGGGAAGCAAAAGGAAAAAAATCAAACAAACATACAGAAAGGAATTAGCCCAAACAAAAATAATTCCATAAGCTAGTAAGTATAACCAGCATCTGCAAAGATTCTTCTCAGTTAAATCAAGAATGATCTGTGAGCAGCATTACCCAAGTAAATAGTGGCAATTAAGTTTAGCACTGGACTCTTACAATTACAAAGCTTGAGGCTTTTTCCTGCCCAAACCCAAACATTCTTAAGAGGAAAAATATTTCCTTCTAGCAAGCATATTTAACTTTGAATTAACAGGAATTCTTGAGTAATGTATATGCAATAATTTCAAACATCCCACAGGAAAGAGACCTTAAAACTATTATACAGAAGAATACACCAACCATACTTTTCTTAATAAAGCTTTTGAATGAAAACTTTTGTACTGAAGCAGCAGTTTATGGTTGGATATATACACCTTGGTATATTAAACAGCCAAGCAATGCCGTACCATATTTCTTTTAATTTGGTGAATTTTTATTTACGTTGTTGTTATAGATTTTTTAAGAGATTTGTCACAATCCTTTAAAGCATTTCCAGGGACATTTTTTAAAGATACTATGTGAAATAAAACTTCATGCAAGAACTAAGTTTTTTGAATGTACAATTAACTAGAAAAGTTTCTCCCAACATTTTTATTCGCAGTTATGAAGCTTCAGAATTTTTTATCAATATTTTACACATACCTGTTTCAACCATACATTTGTTGTCATCAACTGATTTTTCTCATCCTGTAAAATAAAGCATGTATCACCAAAAAAAAAAAAAAATCTATCCACAGGAAATAGCTGCTTTAGTTCACAGAGGTCTGTAATTTGAAATACAAAACATACTGCTCAAAGCATTCCAATCACTAAGTATGCTTGTATGAGAACATCATATATCCATCTACAGTGCATTTTTATTACACTGATAATAATTTTAGACACCTAATCTATTGTCTTTAAGCTAAAACAGGCACAATTATTTCACATGAAATTACGCTCCTTTTAAAGCTAGTGGAAAAACACAACTTATTTACTGTACATACCACATCTACTAGCTGAGAGATTGCAAGGCCAAACTTGATTTTTATGGTGTCATTCAAGCGTTCCACTGGACGAACCCATCTTTGATAGTCTTCAAATAAATGCTTAAACAAACGATCTTCACTTTTAGCAATAAAAGAAGGTTCAGATACAGCTATATTAAAAAAAAAGGAATTTATTAACACTGATTCAAATGAGCAGTGTATATCTGCATTCTTGTGTCCAAAGAGCTACAGCTATTTTTATGAGAGTTCAATTTCTCATCTCATCCCCTTCTCTCTAGAAGCATGGCCAAGGTCCTGGAAGCAGACTTTTATGAAGTTACCTGGTTTTATTGGCATCCTCATACCATTATCACTAAAATTGATGAGTCAAGAACATTAAGATAATCTCAGTAGGCAAAAAGCTCTTATATCATTTACCCAATGCCATGCAATTATGAAACTCCTCTAAAACTGAAAGCTCTCCTATGAGGGACTGAAGTTCTGTCATTCTCAAACAGGGTGGTACTTTTTAAAAACCTATATCCACATTATACATGTCTGTAGTACATTGCATAACTTGCAATCCAGTTTGAAACTTCAGTCTCTTCATGTTTTAAGGTATTTCTTCTAATGTCTGGGAACATTTATGATGTATAAGTTTTGCTGCACTTGTAGAGCACTTTCCCTCACACTGTTTTGTATCTTAGATGCATATGCCAAACTATTTACCAATCAACTCTAACTATTCTAATGTTACACTGACTGGAATGCGTCTTTCTAGTTCTTTTTCATAGCTCTCAAGAAGTCATTTTGGGGATGATATAGCGAGAGGAGAGGAAAAAAGGCAAAATCAGTGTCTAGCTAAGTAACTCAAATAAGAACAGCTTTCAAAGGTGGTGGGAAAGACCTGAAGATGGCCACTGCCGAGAAGCACAAACTACACACATCACCTTGCATGAAAGGGTCTCCAATTCCCAGACATAAGTTAGGATGACCACCAGAAAACACAGACATATGTTCTAGATCAAGATTTTTACTACTTACCAGTGAGATTTAAAAGGAAACTACTGCCAAAAAAAGACCTAGCAACTATTATCATCAGTTTAAGGGACAGCATAAACAAAAGAAAGGAGATCACTATCATCTCTTTTTAATGCAGACTTAAAATATTATCCCATTACATAAATCTGTGGCACGACCTCTCTAGAAACCACGTGCTCACTAACAGCATCCATCTAAAAAAAGATGTATCAGAAGCAGAAAAGCACCAGAGAATGTCATAAACAGATTAAAACCAGAGACAGTCATCCATACAAGGAGAGATTGAAAAGATTAACATTACTTTGTTTGGAGAGGAGGTGAATTTAGTCAACAAAACAGAAGTAGATCAAATAGGAACAATACAAGCAGAAAAAATATTGGTGGTATTTAATCTTTCTCGTAAAAGCAGCTAAAGGAGACAAACTATCAATTAAAGTCAGCACAAACAACGTCATTACCATCAACACTCAGTAAATCAGCGATTTATAGATACTAAAGAGGACTAGGATTTTAGAATTGCTTGGGGTGACTACACTGTATGTCAGGTAGTGTCATATCTGCATAGGGTATCAGTTCTCATTCCCACAAAATTGCAAAAGCTACCTCAGAGTTTGACCAACAGTTCCATGACTTGGCATTTGTGGCAGAGGCTTGGCTAACACCATTTAAGCCATTAATTTGAACTGATCTAACCCAGCTCCATGTGACTGCAGCCACCACAGCCTAGACAAATTAAGATGGGCAGCCTAAGTTTTAAGTTCCTTCCCATCCATCAAAGTGTGACAGCAGTGGATTTCTGCTGTGCTGCAAAAGGCTTGATGTACAGGTCCTTTGGACAAAACACCCAAAGCACGGCAGAGCTCAACAAGGCAGTTGCCCTCCTTCGGCACAGCAGTTGTGGGGCAGTCCAGCAGAACTATTACTTTAAATACTCCCTGGACTTCTCTGAAGTGTCAGTACTTCAGTAGCAGCAAAAGCAGAATGCAGCTTAAGAAATAGGACCAGCAGGACTCCTTTTTCCTACAAATCTTACCCCACACTAACACCCTACTGAATGGTTCTTGCTGTGGGCCAAATCAACATTTGGGGTTTAAGACAGGTCACCCTTCTGCTTCAAAATACAAATCTACCTGTTTAGAGTGCTCATAAACCTGTATTTGCTTATANGGTCACCCTTCTGCTTCAAAATACCAATCTACCTGTTTAGAGTGTATTTCATTTGCTCATTAACCTACTGGTCTTTGAGATATATTATTTGTACATGTGGTACAATTTGACACATCTCCATTTCAAGATTGTTGATTTGTGGGATGTGCAAAGAATTGATGTGCAACTTACACTACCACTGAGATATCTCAGGTGGATACAGGAAAACTCACAGGACACAAGAATTGCTGCCAAAAAGGATCCAGCAACAGAATGTTGCACACGTACAAGTTACCTTGTAGATGTACAAGTGCCAAAAATATATTTAACTGGTTCAGTATATCCTCATTAGCCAAGGATTTTTTCCTATTTGTAACTGTATACAGATTTGCCAAGCCCTACATTTTACAGACATCCAAAAGAATGCTTCCTGAAGACACAACTTAATTTCTCTATCTCTATATCCCTATTTCCTGAATTATGAATGGTTTTGTGTATATTTCAGCCTAATCTTTCATAAATACTTGATTTTTATATTAGCATTAATTACATTTTCCTCCTCCAGTTACAACTCTCAACTGAATTTTTCGTACAATTAAAGACTGACAATGCAGCTGGATATTATCTCTCCATTAATTGACCTTGAAGCAATGCAGAGGCAAAGGTGCACTTTCACCATTTCTGTGCTCCTGTAAGATGACCTCTTGTGCAACGATACAGCATCTTCAGGGTACATGTTGTTTCCAGATTAAGCTTCTCTTAAAACACAGCATCTCTTCTGCTATGCTAAAAGGGGACATGTTCCTTTACTGCTTTTATATACTTACAGGTTATTTTTCAAACATTTTATACTCAGACCTATAGTATACTCACTGATCTATTATAATAACCATTTTTTAATAACAATATAGTTCAATTCCTTCTTTCTTTTTTTTCTGATCATGGATTTATCCACACTTCATTATTTCTAGTTTATTCTGTTCATTAATATGCTGAGGCAAACTGGTCTATAAAAGACATCTTAAACAAAGGAGAGTTCCATGAGGAGGCTGGGAATGGTAACAGTATATTAAGAGTTGCCAAAAATAAAATAAGTAATCACCCCTACCTTGTACATTTTATTTAATAGGGCCATTCAAATAATTTTTTACACAGACTGCATGTGTTTAACAACTCTTTTCCACACATCTGTATGATTTTAAGATTACAATAAGGGCAGTGATTCTTAGTAACTCCTCGTATTAACATCAATTAAAAAAATTGTGAAGAGCTGGTGACAAGTGGAAAAAATATAAAGAGAAGAAAACAGGTAAAACAGTTTTAGTGGCTTAAGGCAGCAGACTAGCTATGCTGGTTGGTGAAAAAGAAAAAGGTTAAAACCTATGACGAGCAAGATTAGCAAACAAGCAATTCGGAGTGCAATCTCATACTAAAGAGATGGCAAGAGATTATGGAAACACTCACCTCTGCCACTAGCTCAGTGTACTAAAAAATACTTAGAAGATCTGTAGCCTTTGAAGGGCAGTTCTAAGCTTGCCTGTGTTTGTATGCCTTCATTTTTATTGAGGCCGGGTAACCTCTGCAGTTTAAATCAAAGGTAGCTCTCTGCACTGCTCAGTGGTAACTCCCAATGACAATGTTTATTATTTGCACCTTAAACTCTTCTCACTGCCCCTCAGTGTGAGTCCATATTAAGCAACAAAAAAAACCCCTCCACCTAAAACACATATGATGTTGGATGGCCTAAATTTTAATTCTGCACAAAGGAGACAAATGTTTATGCACAAAGCAGACTAATAATTCTAAATATTTTAAACTGATGTAGTTGGAGAACACTTTTGACAAAAGACTAGGTAAAAATTCTAATTAAACACTTGACCTTGGAAACACTGTACTTAAAAATTCATTTCTGCCATTTCCTCCATAAGTATTTAACAAACTTATTTATTAAAGTACTTTAGAAGAACTATTTAGAAAATAGGATGAAGCATTACATGGACCTCAGATGCAGGAACAGCATGATGAAACATGTACATGCCTATTCATTTTGTTAACATTCTCGAGTCAAAATTTTGCATGAGCTGCTAATGGCAGACTTTTAAAATGCTGTAGATAAGAAACAAAAGATACGTGTTACAAAAGAATAACACTTTTGTAATTTACTGTACCATTATGGGATTAAATTTACTAGCATCTTAAAATGATTTCACAACATTATTCCTTTTATAAGAATTACCAGTGAAATGCTTAGTGCTACAGCTTGATCTCAGATGTATTTTCATAAATCTTTGGTTTGAAATAGGAGAACATCATAGACCATGTTTCTCCAAATAATAAGCTTTCTTTGAACTCTGTATTCCTCTGTACTTCCTTAGATAAAGTGTCTAAGAGCCAGATTGGGATTGCAGGTGTAATGCTGGTCCTTACACATTAAACAGTGTAGTTCAAAGCGTCTTCTAATTGACAGAATTGAGTGTTAATGATTTCAGGCTTTCTTTGCATCACTACTGGGTGTGGTTTCAAAGGAGGCCCATGGGAAAGGGTGACTTTTTAGAAGTGTAATGTTAAGATATACATTCAGAAGTAACACATATTACTAATGCATGTTTATAATCATATACCATTATAACAAAAAACTCCCACTACTAAAGACAATAAACATTGCCAAATACCTATACTTTGTAGCTAACATTATATTCTTTAACTCTATCATAACACAGACTATTACCCACAAATCTAACTACTACATACTACAACTAATAATTTGCTTAAAAATCTGGAAGGAGAATGAATATATACAGTATACCTGCCTTCAGTACTCTACTATATTTATTAAGACAATCTCCCACCATTACTTCATTATGTAGAAAAGACAGGTAATGTATTAAATGGAAGCTTTATTTTTGTACTGATTCCCCTGTCCCTTTGAAAAGGATCATGAGTCATACTTCCTGCATGGTCTTTAATTTTTTGGCCTACTTTTCCTTCTATGCATTAGCAGTTGCCAAGAATCCAATCACAGTCAAGTGTTTAATTAACAGCAAGCATTTAGAAAGATCACAATCATCTTAACTAGGATGTCTGTAAGTCAAAGCAGCAATACTAACACTGCTCCATTTACTGAACAAAAGTCAGAAAAGCTAACTATTACATTCTGAACTTCCCAGAACTATCCTTTCCTCCCCTGCTTAAAAAATAAAGGCAAACCCCATCACCACACCTACAAGCATGGAAAAGGTGGCTTTAAAGTTACTGGGAAGACTTGTGCCTTCTCTCTTACCTAGACACCAACATCCGGCCAACCAGTAGCAAAATAACATTACATATATTGGACATGAAACAAAGAAGAATTTTGAACTGCAGTACTGCTTAGTACTTACCAATATGCACAGAGGTAAAAGAGTTGCTCACAGAAAGCAGGGAAGGTGTTTCTTACGTTCAACTCAAATTTAAAAGGTTGAAGTTACAACTTGATAGTTGGAAAGTAGAATGAAACTATTCCCTAATAGCTTAGCAACAAGGTATAATTATGGCACATATTTCTAAATACATTTACAAGTTTGATTAGTAACTGTAATAGACTGTCATGTAGTTTGTAAACTAACCAAGAAATAGATGTGAACTGACAGTCAGTCTTTAGATAAAGAGCTAATTGCACCACAAACCGTTCCTTTCTGAATACTTGTGCTATGGATTCTAGGGTAAGTACACACCATGTGCCAAACAGCTTCCTGATCTCTCTAGTGGCATGACTGCCAGCAGCAGTGACAGCCACCTGCAGCTGTGACTGCAGGTCTGTGCCGTGCCACAGCACTTCCTCTCGAGCTCACTGACACACTGATGTGCTCCATTCAGCTTCCCACAGACAGAACGAGGATCCTTCTCCCTGACCAACAGCCAGGCCACAGGAAAAGGCTGCCTCATGTCAGCCTGCTCTGGGGAAAAATCCTGTCACTCTGAAGTCAGGAGGACTTTTCTGTAACATATCCAGGATTTTGGCATCTCTCTTTGTACCACTTTTCAACATTGCATCATTTTCACTGACTGCTAACCTGCCAGTAAACACTGAAGATGGACTGTGAAGTCAGCACCGAGGAATGCTGAAAGCAAGCAGCAAAAAGGGCGCATAGAAGGGCAGATAGCACAAGGAGCAAAAGGAAGAACAGGTATGTAGAATCTTGTAAGAGGAACCATTTATAAATTTAGAGGCTATGTGTCATGGAATTAAACACAAATCCAAAACATATGGAAATAAGACCTTATGGAAATAAGAAACAGGCCGAGGCTTCTCACAAGTTGCCAGTGCAGCCCTGGGTGCTGCAGACACTGGGCACTGGCCTTACCTTCCTCCTCAGTAGCATTTTGCCCACTCAGCTCCATCCCAGTCTTGGATACACTGGAACCTACAACCCTGCAGCTCACAGAAATCAACTACATTGCTCAAAACCAGATAAAAGAGTAGGAGGCTTCAAAACCTATATCACACAAACCCCAGGTTTTACCATTCTAAAAAGTGGGAAACTATGCAAGTACTTCCTTCCACAGCTCCTTCTATAAATCAACACAGACATTTCTCCATGAATCAATGCTCACGTTTATCCCCCTAAGAATCTCTAAACAAAGCACAAAATATTTTAAGGGGAAAAATCACAAGAAACCACTACAAGAGGAAGGTTTGCAGCTTCCCACTGGGTAGGGAGAAGGATTTGATCCGTTAAACTGAGTGGAAAACACTCGGGTGAATGAACTGTCAAGGAACACTATCGCAGGTCTGCAGCACGCCACAGCAGTGCTAGAGGTTGTTGTTAACCTCAGCTCCATTCGGGCATCCAAGTCTCACCTGCTAGTTTAAAATTCAGAGCAAGAACAAAACTTACACTTTGACTGTATTTCAAATCAGCAAGTATTTTCTCCTGACATTTCAGAGTTAGCCAAGATAAAATATTAGTTCACTATTAACTGAAGGAAGCACCAAATTAATTTCTAAGCACTCATACAGCAAATTTCATTTTATATTAGAAAAAAGAAGTTGTGAAAAGAAAATTTTAGCCTCACTATATCCGATCAGTTCTCAGTGAAGTCAAAACTGCTGGCTTGTGCCAAAAGGCAAAATCTGGCTTAACCTGACTGCAGGTAATTCCAGGCAGTCATATAAATCATAAAATGTAACATAATGATTTTGCATCTTCTGTCATGAAGAACATGAAAAAGACTACTTTTCCAAATGTTGAGACAAAGAATAATCTTTTAAATCACATCCAGCAATAACAGACTGAGTATTTGTAGGCTGAATTAAAACCAAGATGTCAATACAATCAACTTTCCATAAACCATATTGAAAACCACTTTTCCAATTTTCAGTTAATATTAAAAAAAAAGTAAAATTTTTCTTTCATTAATTTTCTTTCTGCCTGTAATTATTGCAGTTATGGTTTGAAGACGTTCTGCAAATCTCTTGTCAATGTATTTAAAAATTATGTAAGTGCAACATTTTGAAACAACTGTTTCTAAATAAATCTGTGGAAGAGCAGTGATTTTGCTCCTTTAATCTTTGTGTAATTCTATAAACACTGCAGCTTCACATGCTATTTTACATCCTTCAACTTGGAAAGTTAAATCCTGATTGAATTACGAGACTGACTCTTTTGAAGTCAAAGAAATAATGCATGACCAAACTAAAGAGAATAAATTATTACAAATTCTTAAGAGGGTTGTTTTCATGTGCAGTCATATTCATTTGCAAAAATTACAGTTATTAAAATATATTTTGCAAGTTTACCTCTGTACCAGCTGCAGATGCAGAGCACGCACCACAAACCTACAACTGCACCTCCTCTCAAAAAGCGAGCAGAGCAAAAACTGAAAGCTGTGACAGCTGAGATCTTTAGAGCATTATATATATACACATTCAGAAAGTGTTACCACCACGTAATGAAATGTGAGGCAGTCAAGACTGCTAACGCACCTGAAAAGCCGTAGTTTGGCAAAGACATTTTCCCCCTTTTCTGTGAGGGGGGCAGCCCTGGCGAGCCCGTTTGACCGCGGTCTCCAGAGGTCCCGCTCGTTTTCTTAAAGCCAGCGGAGCCCTGCGATCCCCCCTCAGCAGCCACCGCCGGACCCGGCTCTAGCCTTACTCAAACCTCGTCCGGGAAAAAGTTGATGGCGCGGCAAACGATGCTGGTGCGCAGAGACCCCATCGCCGGCAGCGTTTCCCCACACACGCAAAATCCCGCCTCACTTCCCCTCACGAACCGCTCCCGCTGCCCGCGCTCCCAGCCGGGCACAGCCGGGAGGGGCAGCGGCGCCCGCAGACCCCCGGGCCGCGGTACCACCCGCTCCATCCCCAGCGTCCCCGCACAGCCCCTGGAGGGCTCGGAACCTCCGTCTGGCGGTGCCCTCCCCTCCGACACTCTCCTGGCTCCTCACAGGAGCGCCTTTCACCCTTCATTCTTCTTCCCAGTGGCCCCGCCGACCCTCATCCCCCGGGGCCGCCCCGAGCCGCCTTACCCGCGTGGGAGGCTCCGGGCTGGCCGAGCAGGGGCGCGCAGAGCCAGGTGAGGAGGAGCAGGGACCGGGGGCGGCCGCAGCGCAGCCGCGCTCCGCGCCCGGCCATGGCTGGGGCACGGCCCCCGCTACCTCGGAGNCCCCCCCGCGCCGCCCCCCCGGGCCGTGAGGAGCCCTTCCCGGCGCGGTATCCGGTGCCTCCGAAGGAGCTCCCCGGCAGGTATCGCGGGGAGAAGGCGGCAGCTCCGCACCCACAGGCTCGGCCCCCCGTGCCCGTCCCGCAGCCCGGGAGCGGCTCCTGCCGAGGCCGAGCAGGTGCGCGCTGAGCGGGGCCGGGGCCGCTGTCCCGCGCGGCGGAGCTGCAGTGCCAGCGCTCAATAACTCCGGCACATCCACCCGGTCAGCGCCTGCTACTTCTACACCGTGGTTTTGGGAGGGTGCAAGTGTAAGTGACTTCTAGCGAAAAAAATAACTTTTAATTTCCATTCCATGTGAAACACTCAGTAAGGTTTTTTTTTTAAAGTTTCTAAATCAGAGTATTTTAGAACTTTTAATCTAAAATAGATGCAAGCTAAAAATACCTAGGATATTTCTACATCTTTAGGTCTATTATAGATATACAACATATACAATAAATACTCTGTACAAAATACTACTTTTTTTCTTTTTTCTATATCAGATGACTAAAATCTGTTAGAAAAGAAAACTTTCAATACACACACTGTGAAATTTAATCAGTGTTTTTTCCTAAATCATCCTACTGGAAATGTACAGTGTACACATTGACACGAAAAATAGAAGCAGCTGGCATTAATGCATTTTTTACATCTAAGATAGTGTTTAATATTTTATAGAGAGAAAAGACTTGGAAAGAAGGGCTAAATGACTTTACAGTGTTAATCATCTTCTACATGAAAAGTGCTAGATACCGTATTCCTTAGGTAAATGGTCCTTATTTAACTCAAATAATTTTAGCAATTTTATACCTTTCTAAAATGAGCATTACCCAAACAGCAATTTCATTAAGCATGTTGTCAGTTGTCAGAATTCTTTCATACCAATTGTTCATTTTACAGAAAAGCAGTGCATCTCTCAGTGTAAATGGTGAATCTTTTCAATGACCAAAACAGAACGCTGGAGCATTTCAATCCCTTTCTTAATTTTTAAACTCATGTTTTTCTGTTTTATCTTTTCCTGCAGCCATATTTGGGTTGTGCATGTCTGTGCAAGACACAATGCAGTCTGTACAAGCACACAAAAAAAGGGTGCTTACACAGGAGTTTCTTCCAGCACACTTCTAGTGACAGGATGTATTGATTTGAATGCTCTGCAGTAAATATGGTCATTTTATATATTGAGAATCCACTTGTATATGACATATCTTCCACAATCAAAATATTTGTGTAAAGGATGCAGCATGACTCTTATTTTGAAATGCTCAGTGTATATGCAATGGTCAACCTAAGATTTTACAGTAAAAAAAAATATATATTTTAGCCCAAAACAGGGCATAAACCCCCAGGGTATTATTTTTTTTTCCTTACGTGAACTGTAGTTCTGATATTTTCTGAGTGCTTCAAGAATTACTGGTCAATATTTGTACTGAAATTGCAACTCTTTAGTTTTTGATGGATGCTGGTTCACTGCTGCACTGCACCTGGTGTTCCTAACATGAGGTTATCAGGTAAAATCTGTATTTCTGTGCACTGCAGTAGATGTATTTTAGAGCCATAATGTGTCACTAACAATATTGAACATAGCTGCCACTAGAACGTGCAGGACAGAGGAAACTGGTTTTATTACATAACTGTGGATTTGTGTGCAGCTGGGTCCTAACTAGGCAAAACAGATGCTGTTAAGATATAAAAGGATTAAACTGTCTGGGTTACATGCCTACTGTTTTGCTAAATATTTTATGTAGCATCATCTGGCACATATTAATTATGTTGTATTATTAGTGATTTAGAAAACAGTAGTTATAAATAAGTAGCTGGTTTTTTCTGCTGCTTTGAACTTGCAACAAAATGTTAATAATATCAGCAGCATGTTAAGTTTAATATTTATCATTAAGTGAAAGCCTAAACAATTACATGAGTAATGCTGTCTTTCAAAGGGCCCTTGTCAGCAAGAGGTGACATCTGAAGGTCCCCACTAAAGTACGCTCTGAGAATCTCCAATAAATTGGCTGATGGCAGCTTTTACTGTGCACTGAAGAATAGTTTAACTGGAAAGCCAAATGCCAAATTAAACACAGATAAAAATAGCCATCTGCTCAGTTCTGTTTGTAAAATAAGAAATATTCTAAAAACTTTGTGAAGCTGAATTTTCTCCAGATTAAAGCCAGTGAAGGGTGCTCTTAGATCCAGTAACCTTAGTGAGTTTTCACATTGTAGTAGAAATAACTGCAATTAAAACTTGAAAATGAGGACAATTTTTACAACAGAAGAACTGTAATGGAAAATACTTAAAAGAAAATGAAAGACATTTAAATAAGTCTTAGAATCTCATCCAGTCTGAAACGACACAATTTCTCTCATGTATGAAGTATTTGAATGCACCAGCTTCTTGCCTTACGTGTCCTGTATAGTTAGCTGTGTTATCTATGTATCACATACAGTCCTGTGGCTTCTAAAACCATTGAACACCTTTCAATCATTATATTCATTTTCACAACACAGTGGAGAAGTATTGTTCCTAATTTTAAGGTTATGTACTGAAAGAATAAATAATTACCTTGGAAATCCATAAAAACCAGAAGTAGCTGTCAAATTTAACATCGGGAGTCTTTTGTTTTTCATCTTAATTTGAGTGCTTTTGTAACTGACAAGTAAAATATTTGGATGAAGAGGGAAGCATACCTAAAGGAGGTCATATAAGAAGCAGTCTTGGAAGTTAATTTGACTTTATTTGAACAGAATACAGTCACCTAGAAAACAAGCTAACTATTTTTAAACACTGACAGATGCAAGAGACAGCACAGGTAATTACTGGAGAAGCGGTAGTTTCATTATCTCTTAAACTACTTAGAATAACAAACCACGTTACAATTTCTTAGGACAATCTATTTGTGAATATTTGCATATTTGCCCTAGCAAGTTCTATCATGCACTCAAGTGAGATATAAGCTATCCAGTTTTTTAAGTTTACAAACATCATATTATGCAAACAATTTTAAGTAAATACTTTTACCTAATTTGAAAAATCTGTCACCTTCCACAGCACCACATGAAGTTCTTGTTTTAAAGTAACATTAAATCCACAGCAATAGCTAAATATTTTAAATACTTATGTAATACACTGTAAACCCTACGTAAACACTACGTACACCAAAAAAACATACAAAGAACAGGAAGATCATTTTGATTAGCAAAGATACCTCAAATGTATCGCCAGAATCATTTTTTCTGTTCTTACGACTTATCCCCAAACCACTCCCAGAAAAGGCACAGTTGGTGGTGATTTTTTTTTAATTTTTTTTTTTTTAAACACACAAAGCCAGAATCAACACAATAGGCCAATGCAGTCAAACACTGCTCTTATTTCTAGGAAGAACAGGTGAGGAACTTGCATTAGTGTCCGGATGGCTCAGGAAGATTCTAATCATGAAAGATCTCCAGCATCTGCTTACTGCCCTAGGCTCAAATGCAGAAAAGAATCACAAATTAAATTTAGGTTAGGAGAACTTGGCTGTACATCTTGGACATGACTGCCAGCTAGAGTTACTTGCCTATTCCAAGGCAGTACTGAGGCTCAGCTCACAATCAGCTATTAATGGCACTCAGGAGAGATTATAGTTTTTTTGATTAAATTGGTAATTACTGTTCAAAGAATATTTCCACTTGTGCAAACAAAACCTTTAAGTAAATAGATCTTTTAAAACTTATCACAATACTTCAATACATTATGCAGTACAGATCAGAATATTATTTAAGTAATTCCAACTTTTTATTATTACAGTATGTAAAAAGTTCTCCTTTACCAGCAAATGATGCCACATTTGGCAAAGAAATGGTATTGTTAATTCTTTAAACCAAGATATGCATATATGAGTTATCCCCATTTTGTTAGAAAAAGATGCATTTAAGAAAAATATTTTAGTAAGTCTCTATTCTAAGCTATCTGATAATACTTACACTACTACACTAAACAAACTGCTTTTTATGAACTATATACATTGATGAACACAACCTCAGATGCTCCAACAGTTTCCTAGAAGACAGAAAGCATTGCTGGAATCTATCATGTATTGGTGCAAGTAATCTTTGAGAAGTGAGAAAAAACTCCATTTTGGCATTGCTGCTTTTAGAGCATATTCCAAGTACTTGTATAACCATCATCAGTGATCCAGAAATCTGCAAAAGATGCTGATATATTGCATTCATGGTATCAAAAAGTAGAAAGATTGAGCACTGGATTTCTACATAAAAATGGAGCTTGAGGTATTTATACAATCCTTTATAATGGAGATTAAATATTACCCATTGCATGCTGTCTGCAACTATTCAGGACTTGTTGCATGAAGGACCATTCCTGTGTTGTTACCTGGAAGACCTACTTTTGCACAAGGTGTAAATAAAAGTCAGCTGAACTTTCATTAGCTATAAACTTTGAGTATTAACAAAGTGCTATCTAAGTTCAGTGCAAAAGACTACAGCAGTTGGTCTGCACCAAGACTTAGATAATGACCAAGCAGGTCCTGCAGAGAACCCACAGCCTCCCTCTCCGTACAGAGGCTGCCAGAGTGAGTGCAGGACTACACAAGCTGCAGCACAGACATCTCAAGTCAGATTCCTTCCCTCTGTTCTCAACAGTGACTCTTACAGCAGTGAGCTCAAAAATGGGTTTAGTCGAGAGGAGGGGTCATTTCTGGCCATGTTGACAAAGTACATTTTAGTCAAAAATGTCTGAGATGGATTAAAACCAACAAAACACTGTATGGATTCACTCATTTCTTTAAATGGTCATATTAAATCCTGTATAGATCAGGTATCCTTTGAGGTAAGAAAACCAAACCAAACCAACCAACCTACAAGATCAGTACAATCTGGGGTGGGCACAAATGGGCTGGATCACCAGTGTCATAGTTTGAAATTCAGCAAGGCTCCACATTTAAGCATGGCCCTCAGGCTTTTCACTTTGCTTTTGATATCTGAATGGGTGCACAGTAATTTTCAGTAACTTGTTTTCATTTCTTTTGTTCACTCCAGATGATTTTTTTTTCAGAAGTAGAAGAGATTTTTGCTAATGTGACAATCATACTTTTTGCATTCATTATAGTGGCAAGCTGGACAAAAATTACTATAATTTCCAATTCATACATAATTATGATTTCTTGGTGGTTAACTGATTAGTTTTCTTGACTGGTGTGTCAGAGAAAGGAACCAAATTGACTGGGGAAGTATCAGCAACACTACACTAAATATAAAACATCTCAATTTCCTTTCAGGATAAAATGTGAAATAGTCAACATGGCCTAAAATCATGCACTATTTTACTTACCTATCTGTATTTTGACAAGATAAAATATTTTCACGTGGCCTTTGTAAAATGTCTTTCTAGTCTGTGTGAATATAACTAGTGTTGTATGATTAATTCCTTAGAAAACACATGCACTTGTGAAGGCTATGATAAACTGAACACATTTGCTACAGGGCATTGTTAAAACACTACTGCTTGCAAGACCATCAGTGTGACAGAGCCTGCTATAGAACAAAATAGGCCAAAACTAAAACTTGGCATGCCAGCACACTTTAATTCTGTATTTGTGAAATGACTTTTCAAACTTAGGAGCTCTTTTCACTACCTTAAAAGGAAAACCCACACATACACACAAAATTCTAACAATTCTAACACCATATTTGTTCTTTACCAACTAGCATATACCTTGTTTTAATGGTTTAAAGCAATTAAATTCCTCAAGATTGTGCATATCCAGGCATTACTGAGGAAATAAAGACACTCATCACTATTCTTCTTAAATTTTATTCCATAATAAAAAATAGAAGATGAAAGAAAGAGTGTTCAAGAATTAAAGCAATTATTGGTCAATGTAAGGAGCAGTAAACTAATTATCTAAATGATGACTAAGGACCTGGTTCATCAAAACTAATTCTGGGTCCTCCATGGCATAGTTGTAGGCTTCTACAGAACAGAAATCCAGATTATCTTTTGCTGAAGCAGGTCCTTTATTATCTAGAGAACACTTGATTTCATATTCTATTTATCCTTCTCTTTTTGTTCTTTCTCCTTCTTTTCACGTTCAGCTTTTGCTTCCTCCTCCTCATGTTGTTTTATCAATTGTTCCACCTCCTTTTGCTTCAGAACCCTTATTACTGTCTTTCCGTTCTCTCTTGTCAGTGTTGCAATTTCAACTGAAACACATGGAACAGACAGCAGCGTTTAGGCAGAGCAATCATCAGCAGGGCAAGGTTTGAGATTACAAGTGACAGTGAGGCAGAAGGCTCCAATCCTCCCTCTGCCAAGCAGCCTGGCTGGAGGCAGCCGCCCGCAGTCCCCTCCTGCAGCAGAGCACAGCAGCAGGGTACCTCCTCTCAGGGGCTCTGCTCCCAGGCACGCAGGCATTTCCATCCCCAAACTGCAGCCTCACCTGCAGCTGGCCAACAGCGATCCTCCTGGACTAAGCTATCTGAATGCCTTTTAGGCTAAGGCTGAGAACTGCTGCATCTTCTAAAAATGTTTTTTTGTGACAACTAAAACTCCGGTGAGCCACATCTGGAATATGTGCACTCACTGTTCCCTTTGTTTAAGCAGAGAGTACCATCCCGTGTCAGCGAACGCTCACCTTTCTCTGCAGAGAGCTTGCTGACATCCATGGTTTTGTTTAGAACCTTAATTGCCAATGCCAGGGCAGTCTTTAAGGTCATTTCCCCTTCTTTGTAGTCTTGCTTCAGCATTGACACAGCTGCCTGTAAATGCCACAGAAATTAAAATGATGTCTTTGGGTAATCAACCAAACAGCTGGGGTTTTGCCAGATAATACAGACATGAGTTAACAGCAGCATTTCTACAATTACCTGTAAATCTCTTCTGCACTAATAATCAACAACTCAGCTTGATTAATACAGTACAATTTACACTTTTTAAATTGCCTTTTTGAGAAGAAAAAACCCAGAACTTACAGCGCTATTATTCCCAATGCATGTGGCTTTCCACCCTCCATAATTTCCACTAGGATCACTTTGATACAGCTGAAATCCATAATGCTTATCCCAGCCAATGTAGAGCAATGAAACACCAAAAGGACGTTTTCCTGTTGAAAAGAAGGCTATTAGCAACCTAAATTTAGTAACAAGATTGGTCGTGAGTGACAATTATTTTCTTTGATTTCGTTTTTCAATCTATTCCTGTGAACTAGGATTTAACAGACAGTTCTGCACTTCTGTTGCTTGAGATAAGCACGCCAGCACTTCTTTCTAAGTCACCGGGTGGGAGGCAGCAGAGGTTTATTCCATTTAACCTTAAGAGCAGCTCATTTGTGTCTCCACAAATTGTAATTTATCATCTCAGGACTTTAAATCAAAATTTAATATCTCAAGTATGTAGCTTAGCTGTTAAAGCATTTAACTTAGCAGTGTCAAAAGCCAGGTAGTTAAAAAGATTATTCTCTCCCACTACATATATGTAAAACAACAGAATCATCAGTTCACATGCTGAAGAACACTACTTACAATATCATTTTTTAACGTGTTGCTTGGGCCACACAAATATTTTTTTTAAGTGTTACAATATTGATATCACTACATACAGCCTTGCTTTTGATTGTGCCATTATGCTGGATGGCCCCAAAATGTTGAAAGGTTGCCCAAACAATTCTCTGCTGGTCTTTTGAAGGCATTCATTAAATGCAAGAGCTCTCAAAGCATTCTATGCAATGGGCCAGCATCTCAGCCATCAGTTTCCCAAGCAATAAAAAGTAGAAGCCTCAGCAGCAAAAAACAGTAACCATGACTACTCATTCCCCTCTTAAATTAGGCTTTTTTTTTTCTAAGTATAACTTTTTAAGAGAATTCAGTAGAACTGTCCACAGACTTAGATCCTTCATATTATGTAAGAGACTTGTTCTTGAGACATTTAGTAACACAATGATTCACCACACTTTATTACCTCCAAACTGTGTATAAGCCTGCTTGATATCACACAGTGCTGTTACTAGTTGTTCACAAGGAATGGGCTCCTGATACTGTAACAAATACCTAATATCAAAGAGGAGAAAAAACAGTTTTCAAAACTTGTTCTGCTGACCATATCCTGTACCACAATTAAGAGGAAACAAGTTCCCAAGCTAGAGCCTTTTTGATCTAGCTGTTCTATTTCAATCTACTTCTGATCTACTGAATGAAATGCATGTTCATTCTGATCTAATGCATAAAGAGAGCTGAATGTGGCAGCACAGGCAAGTAAAACCATGTTAGCTGTCAGCAGACCTACCTCTGTGCAATCAGTCTCAGCTCATTTGTTAGAACATTGGCATCTGAAGTTATTCCTGCAACGCTGCAAGCCATATCCCTGCAAGAAAAGCATACAAATTAACTGAATTCCTGTCAATCTCCAGCCAAGTCACATCTTTGTACAGGGATTCAAGCAGAGCACCTACTGTCGGGCTTTTCTCATCAAAACTACCCAGCTGCCATACAAAACAGGTTCATCACCTCCTGCCTTTAGGGTACACCAAAAATATCAATAACCATTTGCTAAGAGCAAAGGTGGACAGCAACAATCAGTGAGTCAGTATGTTAGTTATATCATTCTGAGAAGAGGGTCATGCCAAGGATGATTAAATTCTGAGTGGCTTTACAAGAGCCATTAGGCACATACAGGTGCCTCTCAAGAGGCCAGCTGACACGGCACACCACACCACCAAAGGAGCCACACAGATGTGACAGGGGACACTTCAGTGGGACTCACTGGCTGACACATGGCAACTGTGCAACTGAAACTTAGTGGTCTTGATAGGACCCTAAGAAAAATAAGCACTTCAATGCTTGACTGTTTTGTCAGCTCTTATTTTAGGATCTCTTTAGCTCAATCTGATACGCTATAAAGTTTTCACTACACAAAAAGGACTTGTAAAATTAGGAATTTTCCAAAAGATGGAAGGGATGGTTCTAGGTGACTACTCCACTGTGCTGTTACACTGCCTCCTTGAAAATCCAGTACTTCCTACCATTCTAGATGCTTTCAAGATCAATATGGAATGGGAAGCTAACAGGATGGAAAACTATTTGTTTCATGTGCAGCTTCCATCAAGGATGAAGATCTACCTCCCTTGCTACAAGAAAGCATAATCCATAAAATTGCTTGCTCTGACATCACAAATTTAACTTTCAGGAGCTAGAAAGGAAATGGTAGTAGAAAGACATTTTATATCTGTGATAATTGTGGCAAAAAAGCCTAAGGCACATTTTACCCAGTTACCTTGTTCTTTTTGAGTCACCAAAGAAAAACAGAGACATGGAAGGGGAGCTGAAATAGCATGGTAATTTTTGTGTGCATTCTTTATTCTGCCCCCCAATGGTATTTTGTAAAACTGAGATTTCCCGGTTTTCTTACAGTTACCTTGTATGGCGTAGTACCAACAAACAGGCTATTCCACCTACAAAATTCTCCTAGAGATAAAAAAACAAACCAGCAATACTTCTACTTTAGAAGGAGAACTACTAAAGTGAACAATGACAAAATAGTCCTACTTGTCTAAAACACCAAACAAAAATATTATTAACGCTCCAAATAAAATAAGACCAGGTTACATGCAAATCAGCACTTTGTTGTTAAAAACATCACTAGACATTTAATCATAATTTCAACTTACTCATTAAGTTTGTATATTTTCTCTGAGAAAAACACTTCATCAAGAAGCTTGTGAATGTTGCGCCTCTCTGCTGCCAGCAGAACTCCATCGTTTGCTAGAATTCCCAGGCAAGTGCCTGCATGCCCGATGGCTTCCATCGCATACTCAACCTGGTACAGGCGACCTAGGAACGGATTGAAATTCCTATCATCAAAAAATGACACTGAATAAGACCAACTACACAAGGAGACTTAAAGTTACAAGAATCTGACAAGTGCTCATTGTGCCATCTACTCTTACTTCAGTCTTTTACCAGTCAATAGTAAATCAATTGGCTAAAAAGGAGGAAGGAGTCAGAGAAGGAAAATAAGGTAATACTGGACATGGCCACTAGGGAAAAAAAACCTTTTTATTGGGAAAAAAAAAAAGAAATCATTTAAAGAACTCTCTGTTGCAGTAGAAAGATCCAAAACAAATCTTCAATAAACAAAGAAAATATTTTATAGTGTACTTCTTGAGTTCATCCCATCTAAGAAGAAAACATGGTTTGTACGTACTTGTTTCTGCATGTGCAAGAATAACAAGGAGAGGTGTGACTGCACCAGCAGGATATTATCCATTCTCAGAGGATAGTGACAAAATCTAACCACACTCAAACAAGAGATAAATGGTTATTTCGAAAACATGGCAGGTGATATTACTAACGAGACAAGGTTTCATTATTGCTTCAATTCGAACGAATTTGAAAGTGTCCACTTGGACACTTTCTGTAGGGACAAGGTTGGACCCTTGTTATCCCTACAGAACTGGGTGTGGGTAAATATGATTTCTGTAACTTACATTCAGACAGAAACATGCTACAAACAACCACCCTTTATGCCAGTGTTTTGACAGTTTTCAGAAGATGGATAGAACAGTCAGAGTTTACTTGAAAGCGTTGGGTTAAAAAATACCTTCCGGAGAAAATATGGTAGTTCTGGAGTCATATCTTCGAGACTGTAAAAGGAACAGCTCAGTAAGTATCACCAGACTCTTGTCACCAACGCGCTAAAGCCCCTGTATAGCAGACCCAGCCACTCGGTGACCTCGGGCTGGACACCGGTGCCCGCAGCCCGGCCCCTGCAGTGTGACCGCCGCCCGCCGCCCCCGCCCAGGCCGTGACTCGGCAGGACCCGCGGCTCAGCAAAGCCCCGGGGAAGGCGGGTCACTCACCATGGTGCCGAGGACGCGCCGCGGGCAGAGGGCAGCGGGCCGGCAGGAGGGCACAGGAACCGGCACGGGAACCGGCACCGGGCCTGCAAGAGAGCACAGGGCACGTGAACCGAGAACCTCGGGACCCGGCACCGAGCGCACTCCGGCACGGCCCCAGGGGGCGCTGTCGCCCGCCGCCCGCGCCCGCACTGCACAGTCATCCTCAGCGCGGCAGAATGCGAGGGCCGCGCCGCCTCCCGCGCCGCGCAGAGACGCGTCCCGCGCCCCACCGCCCACCCGCTGCCCGTCCTCACTCACGGCGGGCCGGAGGGAACCGACAGGCCGGGCGGGGGGGGGCGAGGCCCGGCCGGCGGGCAAGAACCGGGCGCTGCGGCCGCGCCCGAACCTTCACCGCCGCGTCGGAAATGGCCGCCGCGCCTGCGCGGTGCCTCGTGCCGGCCTGGGGTGGGGCCTGCGCCCTTCTCTGTCGCCGCGGGGCGGGGCTGGCGCGCTCCGCCCACAGCGGCACGTGCGCGTGCCCGCGCTGCCCCGAAAGGGGCGGGAAACGACCCCGCCCGCCGTGTGAGGGCGGGTAATGGTCACACCACAGCCCCGGCGTGAGGGTGAGTGACAGCCCTGCTCCCGCCGTGTGAGGGCGGGTAATGGCCACACCACACCCCCGGCGTGAGGGCGGATAAGGGCCCCGCTCCAGCCATGAGGGCGCATAATGGGCACATACGCTGCCTCTGCTGTGAGGGCGGCTAATGGCCACACCCCTGCGGCCATCGTGAGGGCGTTCAGGGCTTCCCGTCCCCCTTCTCTCCTGGGAAGATGAGCCTGGCCCAGCCCCTGTCCGCGGACGCAGCGCGGCGGATGCGCCCCATCCAGCCCAGGCAGCGCTGCCTTTATTGCCTTTATTCAGGCCGGTGTCACCCCCAGTACCTCAGCGGCCACGGCCGTACGGGGCAAGTGCGTGGTGCATGTATGCCTGGGCAGTCTCAAACCACGTCTTCTCCACAGCTTCCTCCCCCACCTCCAACATTGTCATTAAGTGTTTCCAGCCAGTTTTGGCCGTGATTGTGAGGTACTCCGTGTTTTCTGGGTACAGTAGAGCCGTGTGGGCAGCAATGACGAGGGACTGTGCAAACCTCCCGCTCACCAGGAGGAAGAGGGCACCTCTCTCCTCGGCGGTGAGTGGCACGACACTCTCAAACCCTGCGAGAACATGTCCCCCGATGCTCAGAGGGTCTGGGCTCTCAATCATCATGTACATGATGGCTATCGCAACCTCAAACACGTAATACCCGTAACTCATGTCGCTGAAGTCCAGGATGCCAGACACTCTGTACTGGGGGGTCTCCAGGGAAGCAGAGCTGGAGTCTACTAGAATGTTGTGGTCATTAAGGTCTCCATGATTGATACCTAAACACAGAAGAAATAGAAACAGTATTTAACAATTATTAAACAGCTGACACAGCTTTGGGAAGATGCATGTCAAGCTAACACTCAACTACAAAACCACACTAGTCCCCTGCAGCATCAAGTGCTGCCTTTCACACCTTTACTGCTTGCCATGAACCTCCACTGCACTGCCAGATGACCGATAACAATGGATAAGAGGGAGTGTTAGGAGATGTCACTCCAGGCTGCTGTGACCTGCAATACACTACATGTTTGCAAACACACAGTAGCAGTTTCCAACTATAGAACTGGCACATCATCATTGGTGTCAATGCCAACTGAATTCCAAAAATATGATTAAATATTATTTGGGTCTTTATGAAAGGTAGTACTGTACTCCATATATATTTAGTAAGCTGATATAACAGCATGAAAATCATAACCTTAACTGGGAGCAAACTCATCAGAAAGATAAAGAATTGACCCTGACTGGATGGAACATTCCTCTCGGCTTACTCTGTGCTGTGCACATTCAGCACAATATTTGTCCATGCCTAGGCCAGGGAAAAGATATTTACTTTTTTTGCTATTTTCGTTTTCCTTTTCCACAGACCCAAACTCCTGTAAGAAATTTCTGTGTCTCAGTTCAACATAATTACAATAAGAATAAAATACTCACATGCTCGGAAACTGCTTAGCTTGGGTATTACTTTCCCTTTAAACTGCTCAATAACTTGCTCCACCATTGCACGGTGTTTGTTCTGGCCCAAGGCATAAATGTACTGATCTAGAAGAGGAACATTTGCCAGGTTCCAAATGAAATTACCTCGATGCAGACTTTTTACTGATGGATGCTGGAATTTCTTTGGAAAAAGCACACAATAATACAGGCCATAAGAAAAAATGCTGACTTTATGATTAAAGGGCTTGATTCAAAACCCCTATTAATTCTAACAGTTTTCTAATAAGACTTGCTGAAAAGCACCATGACTTGGACTATTGCTTTATATCAAGTAAAAGAATAACCTGAAAGTTATTCAAGCAGCTTAGTATCTACATACAGCCCGAATTGTTTTTTCCCGTGTTTCGGGTACAAAGGTCACTTGTCACTTCAATAGTCTAAACCTGCTGTTGACTGTCCATAGGGTGACATTAGGCAGCAACTTTGAGCCTCTGCCAAGGCCAGAGTCCAACTCTGGCAGAGCTCAGCCTGCACAGCTGGTGCTGCAGAAAGCTGTGGGAGCACCAGAGACACAAAACCTGCCAGTGTGCTGGGGGCAGGCACACTCTGCTTTTAAAGGTGGGGCCTTTGAGGGACAAGCCTTAGGAACAGCTGGTGTGTGAAAAATCCTGAGCACAGTAGTTTATGGAGACACTGACCATGGCTTTATTCTTATGGAAATTTGTCTTTATACATCCAGGCCTTGGTACTTTAGACAAACAAGGTCCTGAACCTCTCTCTCTCTCTAGCAAATGGAAGAGATGGTTTGGAAAGTGACATTCCGAGAGGAAAAGCATCTCTCCCACTGCACATCCCACACTTATCTTGGACTCCTCAGATGCTTATTAAGGTGACCGCTGGGCCAGATTTGATCAGTGCATAGGGCAAATAAAAAAAACTTCCCACAAGAGTAGCTGGCTTCCTTTTAAGAAAAAAACCAAAAACTATGTTTGTAATTAAGGCTCTTAAAGATCACTAAATGATAGTCAAAAGTGGATAGTGTATGAACACATAAAGAACAAGATCCAGCCTAAACCACCTTGGTGGATGATAACCTATATGTTAAGGGAATAAAGAGCCTTTTCCATCAGAATTGCTTCTCATTAACTACTTCCTCCTTGGCAGGATCAGTCACAGGCATATTTTAAGACTTAATTTATTTCAATCACATTATAAAAGTGTGACCAGTGTGCCAGAAGGCAACAGTAAGTTATCTTTCCCAACTGAAAAATGCTCCCGTAATTTAAGAATGTGGTTAGTAAAACTGGCAATTCACATTTCATAACTATCTGAAGCTGGTAGCCAGAACATGAGAAGGAAAGGTTAATGAAAGGTTAATAAACAATGTGAGTTCTTTCATGCATCAAACTTAATTAATGGCTGATTGATCAGCTTTATTATCCTGTATAACTACAGAGTAAAGACAGAACTTACTTTTCATTAAGACTATTTGAGTGGAAGCAGTGCAGATGAGAAGTGTCACAGATCTCTGTTTGTTGGCACAGCTGGCACTGCAGGGAGGGTACCAGCTGCTACCAATGTGAAATGGTCACAGTGATGAGGAGAAAGTCAGCAAGTCAAAAGGAATTCAAAGTAGTAGATCAGCCAGCTATGCACTACACAAAAATCCTTTAAAATGAGCTTGGATTTCTTTTAATTCAAGCACCCTAGGGTTCATTCTCCTTTATTTGCCAGGTTTGAAACACTAACAGGTGAGCTTTGCGTAAGCAAAAAGAACTCCTTATCTCTCTGTTTGTGGTACAAATATGCATTGCAGAAGGATCACCAGTACCATATCACTTGTCATGTACTTGGGAAAAGGCTTTAGTAGCAGCCAGCTTGGAGGCTGGCACCTGAGCCTTGAGTCAAACTGACATCTGCAGTCACCTGCTCGCATTTTGCAGGTCAGAAAAGCATGCAGCAAGCACGTGAGCAAATGCTGAAGAGACGTTCATTAAGAGAGAAGTTTGAGGCTGAAGCATGAGAACTCACCTCTGAGAGCACTTTATCCATGCTGGCAGCGAGCTTCCCAATCTCATACAGAATCTGAGCATTGGTAGCAATTTTTGCTACTGGTGTACCTGGCAGGTAAGTCAGCAGTCTGACCATGTACTTCTTGCTCCCAGGTCTCGCATCTGACAAGGAGAGATGCAGTCAGTCATTCCGATATGTGCTATTGAGTATTAGCTAATGCAAGAGGCAAAAAAGGTTTATCCCAGTGCAGAAGTTATCAGATGTAGCTCATAAAACAGATTTCATGCAAAGATTTGATTTACCAGAATGTTGTATAAAAATGTACAAACCTTAATACACTTAAAAAATCTATGCTGGATTTTTAGTCCTTGTGCTTGGACCCAACTCAGCTCGAAGCAAGGTTCCTTCAGTGCCCGCACACACCCACGTAAAGTTTTGCAGCAGAACAGGTCTCGGGAATCCCAAATGTTGTATGGAAGTTACAGTGACAGTAAAAGCTAAATGCCAACACAATTTTTGTTCCAAACACTGTTAAAGCAATTTGTTCTAGCTTCAGAGATGGGCTAGAACTGTATTTTACACCACTCTGCAGGCAAATAATTTCAAGCACCAGATAGTCAATCAGGCGTTAACTTTTCTTGTGCACAGACACAGATGTCAGATAAATGTTTTCTCCAATTCGTTAACCTGAGATGTTTTCCTAAGTGTTTTCCTAGTTAATTATTACTCTTCCTGAGTTGCTTTGCTTTTGGTATTTTAAGTTTGGACTATTATGGCTGGAATACAGGTCGCCTGATGCATATCCCTACTATTCAAACACAAGCCTAGAATTTCCCTTTAGCACGTACATGCTGTCCCATGTAGCAAGCTACTGCCGAGCTAAGGGTGAGAGTAGGGCAGTAAAGGTGGCTCACCTCCCGACTCCAGAGACATTATGTTACCATCTTTTGTGAGATAAGGAGTAGCTGAAGGGAAACCTTCAGCGCTGAGAAACATCATGGCCTGGGTCTGCGCTTCAATGAGGTCAGGCTCTTGGCTGTCTTCTGAATTGGTGATTTTGAGGACATACTCATCAGCACCTTCAGCTGAGACACGCACATGGAAGTTCTGATCACCGTAGCTGGGGAGTGACCTGATCCAAGACACCTTCAATCCAAATACCCTGTCAACCAATTCAGCTGCCTCTTTGTCACTGAGTGCTGGTTTGGTCAAGGTCTGGGGTTGACAGTCATTTCCAGAAGACATTGTGTCTCTAGGAGAAAAAGAAAAGGTGGATGATCCGATCTGTGTTCTGACATCAGAAGCAGTAATTACTGCAACCAAATGCATTCAGATACTGGAGAAGAGTTTCCTACATTTATTAAACAGACAAAGAAAACCAACCCCCCGTGCCAGCTCGGGTTTCTTACATCATAGCTTATCAACTACCTAGGCTGCAGCCCCTCCAAAGAAAGACTGTTAGAGAGATACACTCAATCTGTTCAGAATAGCAGACGTGAAAAGCTTATTAACCAAGCTTTTATTAGCTCATTTCTAGCAGCAGCCTAGCCTGGTATTGTTGATAGGTAGGAATGACTCCCTAAGGAGCAGAGTTGTTGAATCCCTTATCAGGAAGTCTTCGATCCGTGCCTGCAAAAGCCAGTAAGTATTTTAGTAAATGATAACGTTAAAGCAGATTAAATCTTTCCGCTTGGTCACTGCCTTCCACGTTCCTGTGCTGAGAAAGGCAGCACAAACCTGCAGACGCTCGCTCGTCCCTCGCCCGCCCAGCTGCAGCAGTCTCGAGCCTCCCCAGGCGAGCAACCCTTGGACTCGGCGGGAGCCGCGCTAGCCTTTGCCCAGCCCGCGGAGGCCGAGGAGCTGCAGAGGCTGCCGTCAGCCGGGGGCCCGGCCAGCCCGGTTGTCGGCCGGAGCGCCTTGTGTGCAGCGGAATGCGGGGCTGCGCCCGCCCCAGCCCGCCCCGAGCGCGGGCAGGGGAGGCCCGGGGCCCCAGCGCTGCAGCCGAGCGCGGCCGGAGCCTCCCCGCGGCGCAGGAGCGCTGCCCCGGGGCACGGGCTTTGTTTTTCAGCAGCACGAGAGGGAAGGAAAGCTGCGACTTCCTGTCACAGAGACAGAACACTTTAAAAACGCTGCGCCCACAGCGAGCAGGAGGGAAGACATCCGTTTTATTCTTTTGTGTAAACCCTTTTATCGGCCCACTAGATAAAAATCTCTGCCAACTGCTCAGCCTGAAGACCATCTATATAAATATATATGACAAACCTGAAGCATCTTGCTCAGGATGTCCTTTAGACTGTCTCAGAGATCAGAATGGGACAATGGATCCAGTCCTAGAAAATTTTATGCTTAATGAAAATAATGACAAACCTCAAGATTAATATAGAAATCTCTTCTGATACTCCTAATGAAAAAAAAAAAGTAATCTGCCATAGTTGGCATCCTGCCATGACAATTAAGGACGTGAAGAAAAACGAATTTAGGAAAGGCATGCTGAAAAAAAACCCCAAAACAAACAACACCACCCCCCCTCCGCCCCCAACCCAAACAATGTCACCTAAAGCGTCTTGGTTTTAAGTAAATCAGTTAAGAATCCTCTATCACAAAATTTCAGTATTGTTTGTAATATTAAGGAGACAAAATTGAAAATATTATTTTAAGCAAATAGGAAATTTAGAAAAGAAAAACTATTTCCCCAAGAAACAATTTTTTCCCCTCCAATTTCAGAACAGATGTTACCAAAAGTAATCGACCAACTCTTCTCACTAGAAATCACAAAATTAAGGGTTTTTTTTTTTCAAAGAGAGCTCTGTAAAATATTTTGGGCTCCCTCTGTTGATTTCTGAGGCCCTGAAGCTTTAGCTCATTGGAACAGAATCGATACAGTGGGAAAGCATTCTTGCTGTGCTTTAACATAGTTGGTTACAGAAATGTACTCCTGCTCCCTGCAAAGAAAATTACAACGCACGTTGCAGATCTGTACCTCCTTACTCTTGCTTCAGTTGCCAGACTGGAGTGCCAAAACTGGAGACCTATCTGTGCTTCTCCTGCCTGCCTGGTACTCTGGGAGAAACCCACTGTAGTTCTGAGGCAAGGCAGAGGCTGAAGGTTGTACTTTGGCCTGTCTTTCTATCTGCAGAAAGATAGACTTGAATAATTTAGCATCCATGAGTTGAACTCCAGTCTAATGCCTGTGCTGAAAGTGAGGGTTGAAGTAGGTTAGTGTTGGACATCCCCAAATCACTTCTGAGGATCTTATCATAGCTGTAACCTTGGCCAACAGCTTGCTTTAATACAGGATTTCATCTAGAGTATAAATTAGATATTTTTCAGAAGGGAAAGAAAAAGTTATTCAAAAAGCATTTGATATAACATCCAGACTGGTGTCTGCAGCACAGCTAACCCAGAGAACATCCTTCTGCATCAGCTAAGCATGCTTTGCGAGCCCACCTCAAACACTCCTAACAAGAAAATGAAATATGCATAATTATATAATACATAATATTATCCCTTTTCTTTATTCACCCCTTCACACACAGTACCATTTTAAGTGTATTCCATACAATCTATTCAAAATAGACAGTAACATACAAGAACTGTGATACAATTTTCTTTATTAAAAATAATTTACAGCATTGGTGACATTTTATGCACAATTTTCATCAATTGAACTTAAGATATATCTATACAATACTTACTGAACTTAAAACTTACACTGTTCTGTTGGCTTTAAACAGCAATCATTTGCAGTATCTTAAATATGATTAATATACATAACTTCTTGTCCTTATACTTAGGTGTAAAATGTATAAACATCAACACTATCCCAAAGCTTTGCAGTTTGGGATGGGGAGGAAGAGGGAAGCGAGAAAAGAAAACATTTACAAAAATTTCAACAAGATTCTCCCCCCAAATCCAAATGGAAAGAGGTCTAGGTTAAATACATCTAACACACTGAGTCACTTCTCAAACAGGTACAGGTCCTCCTATGCTTTAGGATACTAAAGAGAGGTCTAATTGAACGGCACTCGGTGTGTGAGCACAGCAATCCTGACTGTCCCATGCCCTGCCCCTGCCAGAGGGCTCCTGTCATTCCTGCCCACCTAAGGCTCTCAGGGTCCTAGCAGTGTGTCCAAAGTTAAAACGTCATCCCTTTGCTGCTGGGCTCTTGAGCTGCACTTTGCACAGGGGAGAGGGAACAGGGCTGTTCCCATGGATCATGAGCCAGGTGTTCCCCACACGGGCGGTTCCCCACCACTGAGCAGATGGTACGTGGGCAGTGCTGTCCCACACAGCACCCCCACACCGCAGGGTACGGATCCAAGGGTAGGAGTCAGCCTGCACATCTCAGAGATGCCACTGACTTGGGCTTGTTTGGAGTTGGACCCGCTGCAGCAACAACAGGAGCCTCCAGCTGAGCAGCCTCTGTGCCCAAGCACTGCTCAGAACCTCTCTCTCATGGACTATAAGACACCGTAGTGCAGCTGAATTAAAGTAGCTGCTAAGGTAATGAAGCCCCCTGTGTCTCTAAAGAGAGCAGACTTGCTTTACTGGTGACAACCTGCAGGTAAGTCACACGCCTTGGAACTGCACTTCACCTCATCAGTCTGTTTTGACATGGCTTGGATCCATCTCCTGAAGTATGGAGAGAGGGCAGGGGGCGGTGTTCCCTTCAAGCATTAGTAGTTACACAAGTTGTAAATAGGCATGGAGTTGCAGTTTTATCATCTGCATGAGGCATCATTATGTACCAGCATTAAATTCCCATTTTCTCCCCAAACACATTTTCTTGAACTAAATCAAGAATATACCTTTGAGCTGGGATAGAATAGTATCAGACACTGTTGTACAAGAAGTTAAGATCTGCTCAGTCACTCTGGATAGAATTAAGGGAAGTGTACCACCAAACAGGAACTCATTCAGCATTCAGTTGAATATAATATTCAAAACTGCATTGACTTATCCCCCTTGGAAGTGGTAGGAGTCACTGGAATGGTTTTCATCTCACCTAAAAGAAAACCACATCAAACTAGTGAAATATAAAAACAGATCATACAGAACTTCAAACTTTAGTGAACTTTGTCTAACATAACAAAAAAATACGTATCAAACTTATGTCAATCAAATTAGTTTGGCCTTTGGACTGTCAAAAAATTAATATATTGTATTGATATAATTATGAAAGAGGTTTCAGGGCTTTTTTTAAGGAATGTCAAACATACTATTTAAAGATCTGAACAGTGCATCTCTTAGTTCACAAGTCAGCTATCTTAGTGTCTGCTTACAAATTAAAAGCACATGTAAATAAAGCTAATATAGTCCTTTTGAATGTTTTGATATTTAAGACACCACTTATCAAGAACAAAAAATCTTAAAATCTTGACAATTTATAGGCAAGTATTGCAGTTTTGTTCTGCAGCAGAAATTAATCTCTACACAAATTTTTAGTGGAGTTATGAAGCTTTTCAAGACACAGGAGCACAAGAAGAGCTTGCTGGAACTGCAGACTCACTCGCACAGCTCAGACACCACCAGAGCTCAGTGCAGTGGGAACACAAGCCATTCTGCAGGAACTCTGCATCTCCTGCCAATATAAACTATGGAACAGGGGCTTTACCCTCAGTGTGCTGACAATTCCATCCACAGTAACTGCAGTGCCATAAGAGACAGGTTTGTTCAGTACTCCGGGCCCTTCCTCAGAATGGGACTTCGGAAGAGCTGGGAACTGCCAGCACATGAGAAAGCATTAAAAGGCAGTATGGCCACCTGGCTCTTGAACATCTGACAAGTGTAATGTACTAGACATAGGTTGTATTCAAAGCAGAGGAATTTAAACAACCCTAGTAAATGTTTTAAAAGGTTAAAACATTATGGGGAGGTACTTTGATATTGCAGAGACCACAATAAAAACAGCTATCACAAATGACAAAGTGCATCCCTTGAAGCAGATGTGACAAACTTCAATTGAAGGGCATGAAGAAACATGGCTTAACCTGCTCGAATGAAACAACCGTGAGATTTGTTTTTAAATGCAGAAACGGTTCCCATATTTCAAAGCACACAGTATTTCATGTATTTCATAGCTTGAGCAGTTTAAATCTGGATCTGGATGAAATGTAATCCCATAACAAAAGGTAAGGAAGTCATCATCTGTGATACAGGATACCATGGGCCTCATGCGGACTGCTTTTGTTCAGCCCATAACCTGAAGGATTGAAAACTCAGTATCTTTTTTAAGTTCTGGATGAGAAAAAAAAAATTAATCTGTTTGGCCTTTAAGATTCCATGCCATCTGCTACTCTTAAACCAACAAACAGCAGTACACAGATTTACAGGTGCAAAAACTGAGTGGAAACAACTGCAGGAAATCTTCTTACATAATAATCTTCAGCACAATCAGTTTCAATTTCGCATAGTTTATTTACAAAATGGTCTGATAAAACATCCCCTCCATACTTACAGCTCTCTTGTCACAATACACATGTTGATTTTAGCAATGTTTAATAGCACCATTAGAATATTATTTAAAATCAGAAAGGATCTCGTTGCAGTTACAATGATTCACAATCTTTTACATCCATGGACGAAGTAACTTTGAGCACACTAGGACTGTTTGCAGTTCCACAGTACAGATTCCTGGGTTCACACAAGGCATTTGCTGAGTTACCAGTTATGCAGGGTACCCAGAGAGTCAGTAGCTACTATAAGAATCTTCGAGCCACAAAGTTTAGACTTCCACCATTCCTGTATAAAGTTATCTCCATATTGTTTTCAAACAAGGCAATCACGCTGAATACTTTTCCAGTGCTTGTCTTCAAAAGAAAAACAAAAAAGAGAAAACAATTACGCTTTGCTTTCACTTCCCCTTGCTTATTCTCAGTCAACATTCTAACCCCAAGTTTTGCTGAACACAAGCGAATTCAACCCTCTGATGTGCCTCAACAGCCCCAAGCCTGCTGGGGCCAGATGGAAGGAAGGCTTGTTTTAGGCCACAGCTCAGATGCAGCTGTGAGCAGGCCAGGGGCCTGCTGGTAACCAAAAAAACACCATGTCCCTAAGATGGCACCAGGTGTGTTAGGGGCTTGTTTACAGGGAATGGAGAGCTGAAGTCTCTCAAATCATCACACCTATGAGAGACAAACTCAATTCTACCCTAATACTGAGCCCATGAGGGGCAAAATACCACTCAGAATGATGAAGAATACTAGGCTGCATCCAAAGCTGTGTAAAAAGAACATGTGTGTATGTACCTTGGGAAACTCCAACCGCCATGACAAACTTCAGGCAGGACTATTAGCTTACCTTCCAAGAGAATTAAATTTTGTTTTTTCCTTCTTTACTTCCTGTCATCAGAATTAACTTTTCTTTCTCTTCTTTCAATCAGCAGAACATTCAACAGAGAAATTAAAAATATTGCAAAGATACCTTAATATCCAAAGTCATTCTAGGCGACAGCTCTGGAGGGAACAATATGGAAAATTGCTCTCTGCCAGTGAGTCCCAAAGTACTTGGATTTTCCCCAGGATGAAACTGAAGTGGAGCGATGCCAATTCCAATCAGCTGACTCCTATGAACCTTCTCATAGCTCTCAGCTAGGACAGCTTTTACACCCTGCAAAAATACAAGCACAGCAGGCAGAGTTAAACACAGACGTAACCTTCAAACACAGATTATGTCCAACATCTCGCAATTCAAACTCAAGCACAGAGAGAGTGCCTTGCACAGAGTCCTTTAAGTACCCTGGTAACATCTTTTAGCTTTCCAGGTAGATGGAAGCAAACAAGCCAGAGCAGGCCCATGCAGTGTGAAATGGAGTTTGTTACAGACAGTGACCATGCTGGAGTTAGCAAGACATGAATCAATGGCTGATTTGGAATATATTCTCAATATTAGTGGAAATTAGTCTCCATTAGTGAGATACTGAACACCCCATGGAGACCAAACAGAGGTCAGCATAGACAAATGCCTGATTTGACTCAGTCTGGCATCGAAGACAGTAAATTACATAATGAGGAAATTCAGATTTATCCTGACTAGTGATTCTCCCCCATGAAGATCCTAACAAAGAAATTATATAATGTGTTTCTAGGTGTTTCCAGAAAAAACAAAGCCACCCTCAAACCCAAACAAACCAGCAGTACCAGTAAAAAAGGCCCTTTTGCAGCCCAGTCTCTTGAGCTACCCAGTCCATACTTCTTTCCTGCTAGAATAATTACAGGAATGCCTTCCTTCTGGTACAGCTCCGCTGCTTCAAACACATCTAGCTGTGGAATGACAAAGTGACACATTTTGAGTGAGTTCTAAACCTGCATTCCCCATTCCAGAGTAGCTGTGCAAACAAATATATTCCTACCGTTTGTCCTGATGGGAAATGAATTGTTTTAGGAGCTGGTTTTCCTATGAACTTATTCAGAAGCTTGATATTTGCAAAGGTACCTCTTGTCATCACAGCATCATTACCTCTTCGAGCCCCATAAGAGTTGAATTCACGAGGTGTGAGTCTGGAATAAAAAGCAAATTGGAAGAAATCAGTTAAAGATTATCTGATTTTAAAGGATATTATGATTTTTTGATAACTACTGCAGCCCATCTAAGTCTTCAGTGGATGTAAAGAACTAGACCTCCAACAAATGCAATTATTATAAATCATGAACAACATGTGTAAATCACTGCTAGGTTATTCATGAGGAAAGCTGCAATTTTAAATTCATTCTCTACAACTTCATTATGAAGTGCTACAAGCAGTGGGGTACTTACAGAAGAATTATGAGGAGACTGCTCTAGGAAACAACCCACCTTACTAATTCTCTTACCATTACCAGCATATTTATTTACATTGATAAATTATTTTGCTTTTCCACATATAGTCTCCCCTTTCTGCAGACAGGCATTTCTAGAGGAAGGCGACAGTGCTGATCAATTATTCAGCACATGCAGCAGTCCTGTGCCACAGCAAGTGCTCACCCTTTGCTGGTCAGGTACTTGGCAGCAGCACTGCTCCTTGCGATGCTCCCGGCAGGGGAAATGTGATCCGTGGTGACAGAGTCCCCCAGGTACAGCAACACATGGGCGTTTTCAACCGCTTGTGGTGAAACTGGTTCTTTGGCCTAACGGGGAAGGGTGGGGGGAAAGAACAGCAGAAGGGAAAAAAAGGAACATTAAACAATTTTCTTCCAAGAAACAGACATATAAAACGTATCTGTAGTATAGGAAGGCCCCTTGATGTACTGGCTCCACTCACTCCAGAGACACAAACAGTATTCAAAAGACTGAGAAATATTAATGATAATTAAATTTCTTAGTTCAACATTGAAGCTTTACTGGAACAGCTATTCCATTACTTAAATGCAATGCATATAATCTGGTGAACAGATCCACTGTACTTACAAGTTTATCAAAAAAGGAAGGACATCTAATATAAGTAGATTTTAAATCCCAAGGAAATAAAGTTGACTCTGGTGCTTCCAGTAAATTCCATCGTTTGTTTCCTTTCTGCAAGAAAGAAAATTAATCAAAAAGAACAGAAGTTAGTTTATTGTATTTTTATACTCAAAAACTGAAGATGTACTGGCAATTTTATTAATTACTATTATTTAGTAAACAATTTTCTATTACATATTACAAGTTACCTCACTGGGTATTACTAAGCAATCGCTTTTAAATACAAGTACCCATCTCAGCTATGCCCTCCATTAATTACCACAACAGAAATAAATGGCAAACCAATCACATTCAACTGCAATATATTATAAAGCTACAATGAAATGCAACCTTTAAATTACGTAGAACAGACCATTCTTACCTCCATCTTTTCTTTCAATTCCTTAAACATGGATGATATCACACACTCTTCCTCCACTGTGTGAAGTTCTTGTCGGGTGGGCCAAATATCTTGTAAGTAAATACTTTTGCCGTTAAAGCCAATGCCTAAGATTTTAAACACAACAGTAGCTTTGAAGAATAAAATACTAGACACGAGATTTGTATTAGAATATAGATGTGTATATATTCAGGCCTGCAGAGATGGTACCAGACAGGCAAAGAACGTGATCAGTTAAGTGAATGCTTTGCTTTGGCCATGAGCAAACCAAATATGGCTGTGCTTCCTCTTCAGATATATTGGCTCTGGGTGCTGAAATCATGTGCAGGAATCTCTGCCCCTGTGCACGAGCTGCAGAAACAGCAGCTGTAGGAAAACACTCACCCAGAGGCTCCGTGTCAAAGTCTATTCTGACGGTGCCCGCGATGGCGTAGGCCACGACCAGTGGAGGGGACGCCAGGTAGTTGGCACGGACACAGTCACACAGGCGGCCCTCAAAGTTCTTCGTGCCAGACAACACCCCACAGGCAATGATATCACCCTGAAAGGCAGACCCACACATACTGTTCCAGCAGTTTGGGCTATTTAAACAGCTTATGCTATTTGCGTTGACTAAGTCAGATGAGCTTTTAGCATTCCACTTCAAAAATTTATTCTAACACTATGACTGAAAGGCATTTTGTTCTCTCCCACTACCCTTCTCCTCTCGTTTTCCCTTTTGACCCTCTGATATGCTCTCCTGTCACTTCAGTCAACTCCTCTCCTGCCTTTTCTTCTATTTTTCTTCTGCTTCAGAAGAGAAAAAAGTTGTAGCTTTTAGACACTGCTGGTTAAAATGACTCAAGCCCATAGCTCTTTAAAACCCTCCTCTTCACTTATGATACAAAATCTACACATTGCATCCTCTGCAAGATTAGATCATAGGTATTTATCTTGTCATTAATAACAGTATTCTACAAATACTACTTATTACATTTATTTTACATAGCAATGAAATGGCATGGTCTCCCTCTAACAAGCAAATATGCCAACAACATCATGCAAAGTCCAAACCAAAAATGAAGTGAATTTTGCATGGATTACTGTATTTCTTGATTGCTTAACTGGATGAGAAATACATTTCTGTGTTCAGCAAGCCAGCCAAAGCTTTACCTGTTTTATTGCATTCCTGATGGCTTCTGGCAAAGGGGCTGTGTTCCCAACACAGGTGGAACACCCATAACCAACAACCTCAAACCTACATGGGAAAAACCAACCAAGTCACACATTACATGGTCACGAGCAATTTATTAGCAACTGCTTTTTCTTTTATTAGTAATCCCCAAGAATTTTTTGTCCTTAGACAGTTCTTTTCAGAGAATGCACAGCAGACACTATGTGTCACTGATGCAAACCACAGCTGGGCACTGTTACAGAATATTGAACATACTCCCACTGTTACTACTACAGAGCAACTGAAAACAGCCTAAACAACCCTTGACAGCAGCAGTGATAAGACTAATACAGACTGTCCTGACAAATTTGCACCCAGCTTCCACTTTTAAAATACATCATGAAGTACATCCTGTCCTGCAAGTCACTTAAAATGAAGTAATTTGTGACTGGAAAAACAGACCTCTGATATATTAGAGCTACACATAATAAATTTTAAAGTGGGAATAAAATGAAGCGAAGTAATTTAAAGTCACCAAGTAAGTAAGATGGCAATCTATTAAGTTAGGAATTAGTCGACCCCAAATGAACAGCAATCCTGTTTATCAGCCTGTACAACCCCCCTTTGTACTACCTGCCCAAACTCACCAACGGAGCCAGGCCTTACCCAAGCTTGCTGAGGTATGGCAATACTCCACTGGAACTGAGGTAATGTGTAACCATGCCACTGCCTGGTGATAAACTTGTTCTGATGTAGGGCTTCACCACTAAGCCAGCCTCAACAGCTTTTTTGGCCAGGAGCCCTACCAAACAAAGAAAAAAGGACACAGATTATGATTTGTATATCCCTTAATAGGACATCTATATGCTTCTGCCTGAGTTAAATCAAGCATAAAAAATCCCAGAGGATTAGACAACTTTCAGTTTATTAAACTATTAAAGCAATTACTGGCCTGAATAAAGTTTCTTAACTCACAACAATACCATGCATGGTTTTATTCCCATTTCTGGAAGGTAGAGACCCACTTCACTTTCTCTAAGACAAATCTCTGCCATGTTCTAGCTGACAGTGCCAATCCATTCAGTCTCCAGAGACAAGCCACAGAGCCCTAAGGGGAAGCTCACCTTGGCCACAGAGGATCTTAAAAAGAGGAGAGAAAGGTCTGACAGATGAGCTGTTCCAGCACAACCATCTGCAGCTTGTGAAGGTGTCAGATACCCCCGAAGCAGTGACAGAACAACTGCTCAGCAATACAGAGTTTCTGTCCTGGCTGTGGCATCACAGCTCATCATCCAAGACAGGCTGGAAGCTAAAGCTCACCTCCTGCATCAGCTGTGCCATTGCATGCATCCACCTGACAGGTGCCCTAGAACTGCTTACCTGCTGTAGTACTACCAAGTGGAAGTATTTCATAATTACTCTCCTTAATACTGCTTTATGGGACGAACTTAGATTGTATTACAGAAAAGCAACTTTCCCTATATAACCTCCAGAACCTACAAGCTAAGGCTACAAGTCTGCAGTTTCAAACCTGTAAAGAGAACCTACAAAAGTGAAGGTGAGGGCTGTGCAAACACGGGAGCACCATTAAGATCCTGAGCTGTCTGGTCCCAACATACCTGCAGCAAGCATGACAGATGGATTGCAATTGTTTGTACAGCTGATGACTGCAGCAATGACAACACAGCCGTGGGACAGCTTGTATTCATTTCCTTCATACTGAACAGGCACAATGTCATTCTGCTTCTCAGCTGCAATCTGAAACCCTTTAACACCAGACTGGATAACAAAAGTACATGTTAGCAGTTGTTACAGTACAGAAAGGATGGCATTACAGCAGGACCAGGTGAACACTGGTTTTGAAATAATACTCAGCTGTGCCACTAGGAACCCTTATAGAGATTTTAAAAGCAGCCCTCAGTTCATGTCCCTCTGTCTGCACACTGGTCTCAGCCTTCTTCCCTCACAACTGCTTTAACGTTGCAACAGTTGTGAACAAATGTCAGTCTATGTGTCGCTGTTCCTCAACTCACTTCCTTCTCTACATGGAAGAACATCCCCTTAGGAATACATGTCTAATCTACACAATACTGGTTCCTGAATTAGAAGCAAGTCCAAGATTTTAATTGCAAGAGGGTGGTAACTAAACCAGAGTAGGTCAATTAGCATTTTACACCCTTACCTGAATGCTCTCCAGCACTCAAACATCCTCCCGAGTTCCCTACCTCAAGTTCTTTCTCCCTAGCCATCAAAACTGTGAAATTAAGGACTTTTGGAAGCTCATACTCCTGCCAAACACACATATGATTTACCCTTGGGATGCCTGTCAAGCAAGAACAGAACACCCTGGATAAGCAGTTGTGTAGCAATAAGGAGGGCTCAGCAGGTACGCAAGGATAGGTAACATAACATTTATTCATGTGAATTATAGGAAATACCTTTCCAAGAGAGCATCAGCAATACAAACCTTTTCATTTAAGCAGGCTTGGAAGTCACTTTTCATGTTATTAACAGCCACTCTATCTTGGGATCTCTTGGGACCACTGACACATGGAATTATAGAACTTAGACTAACTTGCACTACCTAAGAAGACAAGAAACAGAAAGTGCAGGCATTACCAACCCCAGCCCAGCAGTACATGGAATACACTCCTGAGACACCCAGGAACTCTTGTTTCAAATTTGAATGGTCTCAGACATTTAGAACTCTGGGATTCCATTTTCAACACCACTCAATGTAAGAGGCTATTCCTCCTATTCAAAGTGTTTTAACATTATCCCTAACTTTTCCACCATTCACAATCCTTGGGATGACTGGAATTCAGGATCTGTTGGTTGACATAATGTTACCGTACTTCCCTTCTTTTCCCAACCCCCTCTATGTCTTACAAAAAACCTCTGCTTCTCAAAACTGGGAGTTAATGATTACAACTTTGCTGAAAGCAATGAAAATTACAGTGGGAGATGAGACTGTGAAATCATCAGTAGCTATTTATGAGAATCAAACAACTTCTTTCAAGCATACCTGGGAATACTCGGGCTCTCTGGAAGAACTCTCTTCATTTCTAAATAACTTCACAGCTTTAAGATACGCTTCCGTGACTTCAAGCTTGGCCTTATCAAAACCTAAGGAAGGTTATTTCAAACATGAGAAAATTCAAATTAAAAGACATAAATAAAACAAATCACACAACTTTCAGACACTCAGATTATTTTAAGCGTAACATTCAAAGTACTTTTTTTTCCAAATACACCACTTCCATATCCCAAATTCTAATCAGGAATGATACACAAATTAAAGCATTTATAAATTATTTCATTTTTTTCTAAATTAGCTTAACTTGTCTTTCTACGTCAAGGAACAAAATAAGCTATTCCAGCTCTAGCAGTGGTAACTCTAAATTGACAGTTGTGTCCCTGAAGTCCATAAGGCTTTTCTGTGTTAGGACTTCCTTGTTTAATACAGACCCTGTGCTTAGCTGACAATAGGCAGTACTGCTGGCTACTCTTCCAGACTCATTCATTTGCTCTGCACTGAGCAGACAAACATGTCTGCTATTGAAAGCATTCAACTCTTATTCAAAAGTGACAGATTTCAACCACAGAAAGTCCCAATCATAAATGAGCTTTTTTTGGCATCTGTCACCCTGTGGTTTTCTGTTTGCAGTAGTTTGATAAGGAATTGATATCCCCCTTGCTTAGCTTGAGATGCCAGTGAAATCATGCCCTTCAAAGGGAAACATAAACCACTGGGAAAAACCAGAGACATGTTCAGATTTGTTCTCCAGTTTCACTTATGTCTAGTAATCATTTTAAATTTTGATTTTGTAAGGAATCTCCAGATGGTTCTGGGATTCATTTCAAATCAAGAAGACTTACATTCCATACATATTTCAAAATGTGAGAATTTCTTTAATACTTTTCTTTTATAGGCTTACATATGCTTCCAAAAACCAGGACTCTGGATGTTGAAAAGTAGTATCATGTTTGTAAATCAGGCATTAGACAAATGGACCAGACTGGACACAAACCCCAAGCACAAGTCTAATTACACATTAAATCCACATCAGAAATCCTCAGAAAAGCACCATGTAAGAACTGAGGAGTTTTAAGCAAAAACCCAATAGTTCTTACACTGGGTTTTTCTGCAGAGCAAAAAACATATATTACCACAACTGAAAAACACAATTACAATGAATCATTGCTTTAGTTTAATTGTTACCTGCATGCTTTAAGTGCTTCAATGTCACATTATCAACAGGGAAAAAACTCAGAATAGCACCATATTCAGGACACATATTTGCTATCGTGGTTCGGTCTGCTACGGACAGTTGGGAAACACCACTCCCAAAAAACTCAACAAATTTTCCAGCGACATCAGCTTGTCTAAGATGCTGTTGGAAAGAACACACAATATCTGTTATGTGAAGAGGTACAGCGCAATCTGTGTCACAATTCACAAGTCATGAACATTTAAAACAAGAAGTTGAAACCCTAAGGCCTATGTTTGCAAAAAAAAAACCTATAAAATTATTATGAATTGTTTTTAGTTGAAGAGGGTCTGTAAGTAAACCACTATAGAGGGGAAAGAAAAAAACAACCCACAAGTTCAAAGGACTAGCAAATAAAAATAGTTAGAGATTATTCGTACCTTTCTGTACTGCCATGATTAAAGGTGTACTAATAATACTCTCTCTATTTAGTTCATTTCTCAAACACCACTGGTAGTACTTGCAACAAACTCTCTGTTGTTTGAAAAGGCATTGAACTCTTACCTTTGTAATGCTTAGAACAATATCTATGGATGTGGCAAAGGGGCTGACTGTGCCTGTCAGCTCACAGCCCACCACCTCAGGCAGAGTGAGGGTGACCGGCATTCCCAGCATCACCGCTTCCGTCTCAATGCCCCCGACGCCTGCAAGGAGAGTGGGACATGATTTTCACCACCTTAACTAACCTACACTCATTATGTTATGGTCCTAAAACATAATAAAACCCTTTATATTAAGCCTAAAGACCTATGACAATAAACATATTGCTGCTTTTTATAGACAAGTGAAGGGCATCGCTCCATTCCCCACAAGGACAAAGCAATAAATGTAGAAGTTCCATTAAATATTTGCACATCAAAAATAAAAATCAAGCAAGACTATTGCTCAAGTTAGACATCACAGTCAACCAGAAAATATTTTATATCTGAAACTAATTTTCTGAGAGAAAAGAAACCTTCATGCAAATTTCTGCTGTACAAACAGCACTTATTTGAATATCAGCTAGTTTTCGGCTGTTTTCTCTCTAAATTACAAAGAGTGGTTTCTCAATGGAAAGAAATGTTAGTCAAGATTACTTGCAGACAAAAAACATTCAGAACTATAATTCAAGACAGTCAGTTATGCCTGAGACACAAACATCCAGTGGGAAGAAATATGTTTTAGTCAAGCTTCAGTTGCCTTTGCAAGAGCAATGAAGTTGTGGTGAGCATACTTACCCCAGCCCAAGATACCCAAGCCATTTACCATGGTTGTGTGCGAGTCTGTGCCAACCACGCTATCGGGGTGCAGGAAATCTTTAACGTCAAAAACCACTCGGGACAAATATTCCAAGTTCACTTGGTGAGCCATTCCAGTCTCGGGTGGAATTATGGAAATATTCTCGAAAACTTTTGAACTCCACTGTAATTTTCCCAAAATGAGAATAAAAGAGTTGCATTTTTTTCAAAGGTATATTCAATTCTTAGAACATAACTACAAAGACAAAATGAAGACACAATAAAAGAGTCCTTGCTATTCACCCAAGTGGCTTTTGCCCCTTTGTCAAACAGAGGTGTGTGATCTCCTCGGATACATTCTTAATCAACAAAAGCTTTCACTTAATTCCTCTGAAGGCAGAATCAGTAATTCATGCCTACCTTTCAAAAGCAAGGCTGCAGAAATCTCTTACCTTCCAGTTCACACAACTGATTACAAGCTCATCCAAGACTGGTATTCAGACAACAGAACCTAAGCACTTGTATTTATAGCAGAATTTGTATTTATAGTGTAACTGAGTTTAGGTTTGACACTCCAGGGTGAGACTGCTTGCAAAGTCAGGATGAGACATTTAGTAGAGCTGACATGGAAACTTGTAACAAGATCCAGCCTGGCCATTTCCTTCTTTAATAATGGAAAAGCTAATTTGCAACTTTCAGAAAGAAAGGTCTAGTCTACATCCATGAAAAGAGTTTTAGATCATTGCAGTGAATTCCTAAACCATGCCAAATTAGTGGATGAGGATCAAATGTTGCAGAGCGCTGCCCAGCAGCAGAGAAGCTGATGTTCACCACAGACTCCTGCTGCCCAGTTTGAGAGCAGCCATGTCTGAACACTGGTCTCCACTAAACACATCCAACTTCAGGAACTTTCGTAACAGAAGTATGGATAAAAGTTTCAGCCAGAAACTCACTGTGGCCTAAGGCACTGAGCTCATGAAAAGCATTAAAAAGACTAAAGCTTCATAAATCCCCACTGACAAGAACCAAATCAGAGAAAACTTTTTCAAGTTAGAAAGCAAATTTTCTGTTCTTGTAATTAATTCAGACTTGAGAACCTGACATTTCCAAATGATTACATTTAATTTATAACCTAAACCTGAATACTGGTAGACAAATGACTCTTACATAAAACCCAAACCACAAAGCCTGCAGATACACAGACATACCTTAAAAAATTGAAGCCTCTCTCTATTTCTGCCAAATTCCATCTCTTGATTTTTCAATACTGTCTTTGGCCTAGGAAGAAAACAAGTTTACAAGTACTGTCATAATTTATTTCAAATTACAGAAGAACAAGTTGTAGTTTTAGTTTGTTTGATGAAAGACTTATTTAAGCCTGCAGGACTCTTTGAAGTGGTTTATTAGAACAAAGATAACTGCTTTCCTGCAGCAAGCTTTCTGTACACAGTGAGAAATAGCTGATTTCATTTGTGCTGTGTCTGAGAACATGTTTATTTTAGGCATGGTTTGCCTAAAGTGTGCAATCTCAAAAATACTTTAAGAGATCTATTCCAACATGTGCTACAGGACCCAAAAGCTTTTTTACCCCCATCAGTCATCTCACAGGCTGCACATCTCAAAACTCCATACATTAAAGAACCACGATGTTCACTAGTTCAGTTGTAACTATCCTCCATTTTTGTATTTCCCTCCAAGCCATAAGATTTTGTCACAAGTACTCATCAGTACAGTCCCATAAAATGAACTATCTTTCCTTAGTATGCGTTATTTATTAAGATACTGATACTTGTTGTAACAGAGTAATCCATAATTTAAGACGAATAACCTCTGCTTTGAGCAACTGAACAAGGAAGGGGACACACTTGCTTTGTACCAGGAAGGAAGTCCTCAATTTTTACAAGTGTTATTTTACAGTCATGACCCTTCCCTTTCTTCTCTGCAGCAGCAGCAGCAGGTCAGCAGCTCTCCTTCACCAAGCCCCAAGGGACAGCCAGTGTTCACACTGCAGCTTCATAAATACCACTGCTGGTGTGTTGCCAGAACACCAATACTGCTGAAAACATCACTCCTTCTGCATTCCTACACCTGTGCTGAGCAGGAATATTTCCACATCTGTAACGTTACCACAGCATTCAGCACAATATCACTGTGGGATACAGATTTGATCAGCTTTCTAATTGTACACCTGTCCAGCACAGGCAGATAGGGATCTGAACAGTCCATCAGGCAAAGAGGCAGCAGCTGAAGGAGGAGGATTACACATAATTGGCATAGATGGAACGGTGCACAACGACCTGTTAATAACACAGAAATCTGGGAGAGGCACAGACATGAGGCTCCCCTGGGCTACTACACAGGCAGGATATTTACTGAATTTCAACTCAGTGACAGATGGACTGTGAGATCCTGTACAGGCTGGGGGATGATATATAGGCTAGTTCTTAGTTCTCTAAGGGCCAGAGGCTTCTGAAAGTTATTACACAAAAGCTATGAATTACTTTTAGAAATAAATTAATGCTTCATTAGTTATTCACTCAGGCTTCCTGTGCAACAGACAGAGAATTACACCTATGCTTAGCTGTTGTTGTTGTGAAGAAATGAGAGAAGTACTAATATTTAATTTAAAAGTCACAGCCATGAGCCAATAGGTGGCCATCTGCAGGGTGTTCAGTAAAGCTCTTCTTGTAAAAAGAAAAATCTATTGTACACTAATTCCTATCTGCTACATCCGAACTACTTCTAGATACTGAAACAACTTTTCTATGGCATGGGTGAAAACTACAGAAGGATGTGTTAAAAAAGCCCCCCCACCATTTCCCTGAGCTGTCATAGGCGGTGGTCAACAACACAAAGGTACAAAACAACGTAGCAAAGGAGCTCATACTCAGGCACGGGCTGAAGGTGGAAGGGGCAGAGGATGGGGGTGTTCTCAATCTGCGCAGAGAAGGGCCCCGAGCTGCGGCCGGACTCCCCCGCGCTGCACGAGCCCCTGCAGCCGCTGTGGCCCCGGCACGGGGGCAGCTTCCGAGGCTGCGCCTTCAGCGGGGACAGCCTGGCCGGCGGCTTCTGCTCGCCCCCGCCGGGGTTGGGAGCATTCTGTATTGCACTGCAACGCCAAACACAACAGTCACTGAGACATTGGGAATCTCATTCTTCACGCACACACTCCCCCCGCCTTGTTTTTATGCAATCCCATCAACAGATTATAAAATAGTAGCTGAAAAAATAGAATTATTGTATCACAACCCTGTTGCAAAGTAAACAACCACTGGATAAGCTTAGTTAAGTAATGTGGTGTGGTATAAAGCGAACAGAACTGGATTGTCTGAAAGATTAGCACCAAACAACTCCTTCCATTTGTTCACACAGACCAGAAATCCTTATAATCAGCATTGCAAAGGCTGAACTCAAGAGTTTTAAACTTGGAAGGTGTGGGTAGAGTTTCATCCAAATGGTAGACTGAACTTGTTTCTTTTTTAAGATAGTGTTTCTTTTTAACAGACATGTTCTGTTAAAACCACGGAGGAACGATTACAAGCAAAGCTTTCTCAAGGAAATAAACATAACTTGATCCTTTAATTAGGCTTTTTATACAAATTCTCAAAGGCTCAGATAAACTGTATACACTATTCAAGCCAGTCAGAAGCAAGAGAGAAAAGCCGGGGTTTTTTAAAAAATAAAGTCCATGTAGCACACTACCCTCTATTTGAGCAACATTCAGTCTCTGCAGGAGTGGAAAGAAAGCTTATTGTGAAAAACTAATGACTTTTACCTCTCTCAGTAATTATTAAATCACACACTTGCAATTAAAGCCACTGCTTCCTTCTGCCTCAGTAACACAGCCAGATACTTAGTTATTGAATTGCAGGGTATTGCCTGGCCTCAGAGGATACCTTGTCTAAATCCCACCCCAGCCCACCAGGCTGTGACCCACAGATGGGAGCGCTCTATAAAAGCAGCACAAATCACCCTGCAGCAAAAGGTTTCTTATCACAGGCCAGCAGCTGCTGAGCCCCCACAGCTTTCCAAAGTGATGCTCCAGAGGGCAGATTTATCATTACAAAGCAGCACGTTGAGACCTCTTGCCAACAGTTGGTCTGCCTGATAATTTTAGGCTGTCCTAATTGCAAAAGAATCAGCTGTCCCTCTGGACACAGGCATGGACAGAGCACAGAACTGACACAACACATATGCAGCAAACACATCATCTGTAGCTTCTTGCTCTTCTAACACTCAGCAAACTGAAATCCTGTGAGTATTTGGAAGGTTGACAGAAATGACTCACACACCCATGTCCTTTGACCACAGGCTTTTTCCCCATGAACTTTTAAAATTTCCAAAGAGCCTGCTCAGTTTATGCAAGTCTGCATGGGTTTTGGAAGGCTCCACAATCGAGACGCAGGGGAGAAGGTGAAGGGAAACTGCTTTATTTAGTATTTACTTCAGCAAACACTAAACAAAAGCTCCAAGTGTTTCCTCTTCTGCAGTATTTACGTTTCTAGCAAGGGCAGCCCCAGGCTGTGTTCATCACATCACTGCCTGTCAGACAAGGAAAACCACGCTGGTAGCTTTCCAGTCCTCCTACTTTTCCAGACTTCTCCAAGCACACTTCTCTCTCTGAAAATATCCGCAGCCTCATTTATCTGGTGTTAAATCAAAGCCCATAAAAACCCCAAACCAGTCGCAAGCCATGGGCTGCAATGACAGTCTTTCAATATGCCCAGTAGAATTGCAGGCCCCTTCTCTGGAGCTGTGACAAGGCAGCCCATTTGGAAAAAACAGCTCTGTTTAACTTGAACAATAAAATCAGAGCAAAGCAAAATAACAAACGCCCTCTGCCTCATTCTCTTGAGACACATTATTTTCTGGAAACCATGCCAGATCCCGTTATTTCAGCCCAAAATTTGGATTATCAGTCAGCTTCATCCATAAGGCCTCACAAACATTCTTTCTCTCCCTCAAGAGTGCTTATCCATTTTTATCCAGCCCTTTTTCAGATACCACCAGGTCTTGTTTCAGGGATCCACACATGATTTCATGGGATAGTAACAAGACCTGAATGAATCCACACTTCAGTGTCAGACAAAAATGTACGGCTTGTAAAAATTAAAAAAAAAAGGTATATTACCATTTGCTGAAATCAATCTGCAGAGAATGGTCAACAGTGAGATCAGTTGGGCAGGCAGGATTGACTTTCACTGGATCTCCTCCAGCATTTCTCACAGCTTCCCTCATAGCAGCAAAATCGACCATTGCTGGGATTCCACTAGCAGAGGGAAAAACAAAATAGTAAAACATGAGACATCAACTGACTGAAATGCAGAAACCTCTTTCTAATTTTATTCCAGTCTATATATTCCAGAAAATATACCTGTTATTTTCTAAATTTTAAGGGATTTGAACCATTTTGAAAGTCACTGGAGTTGGTACACCCTCTCAAGCAACAGCATGTTTGAAGACAATAATGGGCCCATCTCAAAGACAACCACATTTCTCTCGTGCCTTGCTTTGCTTCTCAAGTCCTATGGTACTTCAGCACAGAAAGGATCTTTAGATACTCCTTACCTTTACAACAGAACCTTGCTATGCAAGCAAAGCTCGTGCTATACATTTAACCCCTCAGCATGTATTATTTGTCTAACAGAGCCATTTCTGGAGCTCATAGCATTTCACAAGTATATTTGTGTTGCTGTACAAAACTGAGAGAGGCAATGTTTATATAAAACAGTACTACATAAATCTTATTGGCTTTGCCTGCTAAGCAGATGTTACCTCATTTTTATTATCATCATAATTCCTTTTTTTAATTATCTCGCTTCTTAATAAATATACAGAGTCAGCAAGACAGATTAAATTGAATATCTGGAAATTGCTGAAGGATTGCCCTTTTAGCTATGCCATAGTCAAATCACAAAGAAAGTTAATATCCTAAGAGGCTGCTTTTTCAATATATGTATTATTCATGGGTTCGACTGGATTACTCATTGTGGAATAAGCAATATTTAATCTTCAATTATCTCAAGGAAGAACTGTCAGTGACAGTGTGAACTGTCAACCATCTGGCTACAGCCAAAACATCACCACTTCCATTTGTGTTCTGGCTCTTATCCTGTGAAGTGCTCCTTGCAGGCCAGCAGTTTCAGCCTTGCCAACCTGCCCCAAAGCCAGAGTACCCTATGGAACAGCTCCTACCCTTGCATCATAAGGAATCATCATGAGGAATCTAGTGAACAGCAGAGGCAGTGCACAGGTTTCCACCTGGGTATCAAGGGCGAGGTGTGATTTATTCTCAGGCCAAAGAATTGAACACAAACTCAGTGATTTTGCACAGGTTCTTTTGGGGGTTTTGGCACACACACTTACGTGAAGTCTTGAAGAACAACTCTGGCAGGACAGAAGGGCACTTCAACATGGTTCTGTTTTGTTTTCCAGTCCAAGATGTTCATAGCATCCGTTTCTTTCACTAAGAAGCCATCACAGTTACGGACACTGGACTCAAACAGCACTCGGATGGAGTAAGGCAGAGTATCTGGGGTGAGGCAAGGGACAGACCCCATGAGTGCAGCACCTGCAGCTCACACAGTTTTTTTAAAATGACAATCTCACGTTTCTAAGGAATTCCACTTTTCTACAGTTTGGAAGGATGAGAGCTTCAGGAGCCTGCTTTTCCAGTTGCCTCTGGGTTTGATCTTCCTTACACAATATGGAACAGTGAGTGGCACAAGTACACATCGATGTGTTATCCTATGGGATTTTAATGGGAGATGCCACTGGCTTCACCACGCTGTTCAGACAGCGACATTTAATAAGGTACCTTATGCTGGCAAGGGAGAGATGCAAGGAACATAGACCTGGGATTATTCATCAGAGCAGGTCAAAAGCAACAACTACTGGAATACTCCAAACCATTTTGACTGTAAATTTCACCATTCCATTACTCAAGATACCAAGCCAAAAGCAACCAATGCCAGAATATTACTTTCAATAAACAGTGATACAAAGATCAGAAACTATTCTGCCATTGTGCCCTCTTAAAACTAGCACATTTCAAAAAATACAAATAAGAACATTTCATTAAAGACAACTTGACTTAGTTTGCTACTGATATGAATTAAGGTACTGACAACCAGCAGTTTTCTGCACAGAAAAAAAAAAGGAAATGGAAATGAGAATGAATAAAGAGGGAAGAGGAAAAAAAACCCCAATGTCATTATTCACTGCAAACAAACCAAAACAAAATAACCACTAAAGAAAAAACATCAAGATTAATTGACATTTCTCCCCCAAATCCCACTGTGTTCAGCATCATTCAAGCAGGCAAACAGCTTCATAAGAACAGTGAGAAATACAAAAAACGTTAGCTGGAGGAAGATGAAACAATTAAGTTCAGGCTTCAATTAAAAAAAAAAAAAAGTTTGGTGGTCTCAACCTAAACCAGTGGTTTGTTCACAAACTATGAGTATACAATTTGCTAACTGTTCTCACTGTGTCTTTCTCAGATAATATCCACCGTTTTCTACTACTGCTACTTGAAGTCACTACTTCAAGATTTGAGTAAACTTGAGCATAAAGATGTCATCAAAAAGGACTAACAAACCTTCACGCCACCACTCACTGGATTTAAAAGCCAGGTTCCCAGAGAAATGGTTTGCTTTCTTGTGGGTTACAAATCTCACCGCCCCAGGGGCTGCTCAGAACCAGCTCTGGAGAAGTAACTGCTTCTCTCCATGAGGCACCAGCAGGCTCCTATCTGCAACACCATGAGCAGTTTGGGGCTTCCCAGGGTACAGGATGGCTCCAGAAATGAGATCGCATCCAGCACAAGGCCCTCTAGGAGGCTCTGGGACTGCCCGTGCCTGACACAGAGAAGCTGCAGGGAGACCTGGGCTGGCTCACCCCCCGGGGGAGATGGTGACCTGGTGCTCAGCACCTCCTGGAGACTGCAGCCAAGGGAGGGCCTGACTTAGCAGAAGTGCCCAGTGAAAGCACAGAAGAAGTCCGAGGGTGCAGGGAGGGACACTGGGACTGGGTACAAGGGAAAAGCAGCTCACAGGGGGTGCAGTTAAGCACAGGACCATGGGAGGCAGTGGAATCTCTGTCCTCCCAGAATGGCACAGCTTAATCATGGAAGGTTCCCCACATCAGTTCCAGCCCCTGCAAGAGCCTGGTCTAGATCTACGCATGTCCTCTCTGCCCTAAATCCTTTTGAGCTCTTCTTATTTTCCCCATAAGTCTTAAACACTAGAAAACTGGCAACTAAATCAATTAACATTTACATTAGTAATCTGATTAATATCAACTAACAATTAATGTCAAATTACAGTCAGAAGCACCAAGGCAGAGGGCAAACAGGTAAAACTCAAACTGTTCTAGCAACAAATGCAGCGAACAATTCCAGGTGCTGGATTTGCTACCAATGCTGTCCCACACTGTGTCTAGATGTTATTTAGTATTTTGCCATCTTAACATGAGGCTTCCAGCTTCTTCACTAAGTTTCTGTTGGAAGACAAAGACCCTCTTAGTGCAATCTGTTTAGACTCCTGAGAATATCTCCAGGAATATCAATTGCTGCTGCAAGCTTTATGGCACATTTTAGCAGAAAGCTGTATATCGTTGTTTTATTTCCACTCCTGTCATGAGGCTTTTTGAAAAACTGCTGGGGAACTGCCTGGTTTTGTTACTACCACAGCACTGCTTCTCCCTGGACCAAGCCACAAACAGAAGCAGTTTCTTATCGGAAAGATCGACTTTGTTAACTACAAGCAGGGGAAATTTGCAAGAGCACAAAGTTGTTGCACAAAGTTCCAGCAGACACTGTGCCCCCCTCTCTCTTCTCTTTAAACAACAGGGAGTTAATAACTGTGATCAAATATGGGTTTAAAGTGAAATATCCACTGGTATTTTTTTTATTCCAGAAGCATATCACAAATTCTGTGAATAAAGAAGAATTCAGACTTTGCAGAACTGAAAAATATCCCAAATGCCTTTACCAAGTAGCCCATGTAAGTATTTCAGTTTAACATGAAAACAAAGGGAGAGACTAAGGCCAGTATGCTTTGATTACCTGCAAGACTAAAGCCTGTTCCAGCTGGCACTGAGCAAAGCGCCCTCCCCTGCATGGACTCCCCTCCCACCACACGTGCAACACTGTGAGGTTTTAGAAGGCACTTGGACACCAAGACCCAATGAAGGTCTTTTTGGCACAGACAGCTATTGCATACTAATGACAGACTGAGATTAAGCAACAGCATGAGCACCACAAAACCTCAGACTGCAGCAGGAGCCATGTTCCAGCAAACAGTCACCCACCCACTGCTGGGGAGGTGAAACTAGAACACCCTGAAGCTGTACAAAACTACAGTAAAAGCTGTATTTATTTCTGAAGCATTAAATAGGAGCTCTTTCTCACTTCATTTTTTTTCCAAAAATGTAATTCTCCTGACTTGGAATACTGTTGAAAACCGCAGAAATACCTGTATTTTCTTCCTTACTAAAAAAAAAGCTATAAGTATTACCACTGCCAACTCCATAAAGCACTAAGAAATTGGGAAATGATCAGCTTCCAAAGATGCCATTAGGAATCCCCAACTGCATCTCCTGCCACAGCAGTCTGCGGCTGGTACCACCCCAATCACACCCAAAGAGCACCGTACCATACTTGGCGCCTCCGAGCTTCGACACATTGTAAAACTTTTTCTCTGGGTGGCTTTCCAAAGCTTCAACGACGGGCTGGTAAGGGCTTCCTGGGAGACGAAACAAACACAGTTACAGCCACGAACGAACGGGTTCTTTCAGCACTGACTGAGAACTCACTAAGAGATCTTACTTCTGATTCTGCCAAAAATAACGTTCCTCTAGACTGTAAGTAAATGCAATATGGAAAGGTTTCTAAATGGATTGAGACACCTCGTGACGCAGATGTGTGACTACGGTGAATTTTAAAAGCATCAGTAATAGTAGGTACATACAGGTCAATGCAGGTCACCAGCACAGCCTGAACACACCTGACCTTTGTTGTCTCAGTTTGCCATCTACACACAGGATAAGACACCTCACCAGCGCAGATAAGAGACACGGGTTTTAATACAGCAAGAAGAGTAACGCATTGACTGCGAAGCCAACGTCAAGGGAACGAGAGACAAAAATAAACCTCGTAGCAGCCATTAGGTGCCCAGAATAAATAACCCCCGGGAGGGAGCAGATAGTGGGGCGGGGACGGGGCCGCTCCCCCCCCCCCAGCGGGACCCCCCCGGCCCGGGACACCGCCGTTCGGCAGGGCGGCGGGCG
>VZRR01003268.1:48294-97732 GCA_013398015.1 Oreocharis arfaki | reverse complement strand
GCCGGGGGCAGCGCGGGGGCGGCGGAGGGTGGGCACGGCCTGCGGAGCCTCGGGCTGAGGGTTGAGGCGGTGCTGGAGGGGAGGAGGAGGAGGAAGAGGCCGAGGCGGTGCAGTAGCTGGCAGCGGGGCAAGGCTGCTCGCTCGGCGGCTGGTGCTTCTGCGTCCCGAGTGGGTGGGAGAGGGGTGCTGGAAATTCCCTCCCGGGAGAGCAGGAGGGAATGCCAGCCCTGCCTGGAGGGGTGCAGCGGGTCCCGGGGTAGCCCCCGGCCGGGGGAACTTGTGTCAGCCCCTTCCCCAGAGCAGCATCCCGGTGTGGGGATGCGATTCCCCGCGGATGGTCGCCCCATGATGGGCGAGAGCCCTGGGAGCACTTGAACATCTTGGCGTTTGCGGCTTGTCTGTCATTTTCCTTGCTGCTCAGATTTCCTGTTTTGAAAACTGGCCTGAGAGCTTTGTTGGGCTTTTAGAGCCCGTGGCAGAAATATGTTTTTTTAATAACCACGTTTCGGATCCCATTATTTTTTGAGGCTTGGGACTGATTTGGGAGAGCAGTTGAGAATGCCCCCGGATGGATTCACTTTGCCCCTGTGACTTGGAGCCGCAACGTTTGGAGGAAGCAGCAGGGACAAAATGGACAGTTCATAAAAGGAACAATTGTGCACTGCCTGTTCTAGAGGGCACTTGCTGCCCTTCAAGAACTTTCCTCATCGCATATGCTCTTTATACAGCAAATCTTTATCTTCTGTTTCTGGCCTTTTTTTTTTTTTTTTTCTATCTTAGTCCAGAAAATGAAACTGGAACAGACCTTTCTGGAAATGAGCTTGATTGGTGCAGTTGGGAAGATGTGATTCACAGTTATAATGAACAGTGAATTTTGTCCCATTTATTCTCAGTTCAGGATTTGAATTATGAATTTCCTGATTTTTAACCTGTTTACACAGTTATGCTGGGTCAGTTTTTAACCCTTCGAATAAGGCATCCATAGTGTTGGATTGCCAAGAGGTACCCCAGGTACATACAGGATGTAGAAGCTGCTGTTATTTTAGAAGTATCTGATGCTTTACCTTGTAAATTAAAAGGTTTAATTGTGCGTTATTTTCTTCTTATAATCCCACTCTGTGCTTGGAAGAACCAAAGCTGTTGTCAGTGAAATCTGGAGTTCGTGGAGATCGAGTATTTCCAGGATTGGCCAAAAATAAATTATGGGGTAAAGAATGTTGCTTTTTTTTCCTCCTAGTCATGCAGCACAGATGAAAAGCTCTGAAGCTTTTAGTCATAACTCTCTGGTCCCATGTTTTCCTTTTAATAAAGCATCCAGTGGGAGAATGTGACATAATTGGTTTCTTGGATTTAGAGATCTTGAAATGGCTGCCTTAACAGAGGAGAGGAGAGGAGAGGAAACTCCAGCAGGGTTATGGTTTAAATACTATAATACGGTGGCAAAGTCATGTTGTTACTACATGGTAATCTTGTGTTTCTCTTGCAAGAAAATGCTTTCTATGCTGTTGTGCTGCAGAACAGGCACTTTTAAGTCTCGTCAGTGGCACGGAATATTAAATGTCTCTCTCCTTTCCTTGCATTGCATAATCTGACTGTTGTTCTCCCATAGCAGCAGAAATGATGGAAGAATTGCATAGCCTGGACCCACGCAGGCAGGAGCTCCTGGAGGCCAGGTTCACCGGGGTTGGGGTTGCCAAGGTGAGTGTGAGTACCTGTGGTGACAGGTATGACTGCTTAGCCATCCTGCCTTGCACTTTGGGTGGGTTTTTTAATTTCTACATGGATAATTTTGCTTTGCAAACAAATTCTGTATCACTTGTTATGTTTTGACCTCTAATTTTTGTGAAGTATGTTCAAGAGGAATGAAAATGGGATCTCTGTGAGCAGATGTTTTGCTAAACAGAAGATTTTGGGCTCTAATTAAGTTCTTAGGAGTTGTTCCATCTTAAGGCAGCTTGTGTGCCCAAAAACTCCATGACGACTTTGTAGAAGTGGGAATCTCATCTGGCTCTTCCTTTCTCCAAGAATACCTTTGAGAGCTGAATTTGGCTGCTGGTGAGATACAGTTTCAAGTGTTGTGTGTTGGATACAACATGTAACCAGACTGAAACATTGAGTTGTTCTCTTCTAGGGGGGGTGCAGGAGCTAAAACTGTCTACCCCATCACGTGGAACACACACAAAGTGTTTGCAGGGCAGCTCTCCTGTGTCTAATCCACAACCTGCCAATAAAATCCCATCTTTGTCCTCATGTACAGCTTCCACTTGGTCAGGAGCTGTCTAAAGCAAGGCACCCGAGTAACAACATTGTGTGGTTGCTTGATGTCCTGGCATTAAGCTCCGAGTTCTCCAGGTGTTGGTACTGCTAATGTCCGTCTTTCTGAGCAATGAAATGGTGCCAGAATTCATTTTAAACCAGGTCAGGGATAATGAGTTAATTTTTGAGGGAGATACTGAGTTTTGAACAACATCTAGGTAGATGGGAAAGCAACACATCATTAGATGATTTTCTGAAGCCACTTAGAATTATTTTGAGATGAAACATTGTAGATGCTGCACTTCTCAGAAAAACGCAAAGTGATTTAGAACTTGAAAGAGTTTTGTTTCAGTTCTCACTTTCTGCTCTGCCTCTCAGACAAGGTTGAGTCTGGGAGGAGAGCACGAGGAAGCCAAATGCTCAGCTGTAAGAAAGTGTAGTAAGGAAGATTAGCACTAGATGTTAAGGGGTAACAATTTGGGTTGCTGAAGTAAGAGTGTGGGTATTTTTTTTTTTTTCCCCTACTCTTAAGACTTTTAACATTTTAAGTTATTTTTCTGGTGTAAGAGTTGATGGCGTTTACTGTACTGTGATCTTGTTTCATACAACATTACAACTTTCCGTGTACTTTATCACCTGTTTCTTGTCTCTTTTCCCCCATTTTGTCACTTTAGAATCTTTAGCTGTGCCAGTACAGATAAACCCAAACATCTTACTAGAATAGCTAAAAGCATAGACGCTGTTATAGCTTTAAAGCAGTGCCAATGTACTCAGTGTTCACAAAGAATGTTAGGAACTCTTCATTTTAAAGGAATAACCTTTTAAGAGATACAGGAAAGCAAATCTTAATTATGCTTCCAGTATGTTTGGAGCAGAAAGTACATGCCCTTTTCTGTAGGGGTGAATATTGAAAACTGTTTTCTAAAGCAATCCATGTAAAAAAGCCTCATTCCTTGGAGGCCTCACTTTGAGCAAAGCTGTTTTGTTACTGAGTTTTATTTTTACCTGTTGTTATGCGGTTTTACCTTGTACTTGTCAGTAAACTGTTAAAGTGCATTACACTTATTGCAAACTATATATTTGTTTATTTACTTGCATTCTTGCTAATTTGCAATAGATCAGCCAACCGTTGATATAAATTAGCATGACTCTACTGTGTTGCAGCAAGTCTTGGTTGCAGTATTAATTTCAGCTACTACATTCCCTCCCAGGTTGGTGCTTCAAATTCCCTCCCTACCCCCCCAAGCCTCCGTCCGTCATGCTCCGCACTGGCATTGGTAGGTCACTGTCTTAAAGGGAATCTATTGGGAAAGCTGTGATACAATTTTGTGTGATTCAGCTAAGATTTTTAGCTGGCTCCAATGAAATGTTTAAGGAAAGAATTATGGAGTAAGTGAGTGCCATCTAGTGGGACAGGGCCTGGCCCATCCTCCTGGGATGGAAGGTATCTGGTGCTGTTTATTGCATAAAAGGAAGAAATGTCATCTCAGATGCTCAGATGTGATTGGGTGAAGGCAGCAGGCAGTTGTACTGAGCTTCCTGCCTTCCTCCCACTGGGTGTATCTCGCTGTGTATGGCTTCTTTCTTTAATGTTTAAAAACACAGGATATATTTTGGACCTGTATAAAATGAAAGTGTTAGTTTATACCTTAATACAACTTCAGCTTCAAGCCCACAGTTCCTCTGTGTTGTTAAAGAACAACTATGGGTGTTTTGAGATATGAATGAGAGCAAGCTGATCTAGAATAAGTTTTCAGGCTGGAAACTAGAAAAAAGCTTCTCGCCATCAGAGTCATGGGATTCTGGAAGAGCTTTCCAGTAACAGTAATAGGGGACAGAAATCCTAAACTGTTTTAGAAACAGCTGTGTGCTTGTCACTTCCTGTGGTTGTTGAAGGCACAACCCATTGACCAAGGTCATTTGTACCCCCAAAAGCCTCAAAATTCTGTTGCAAGCCCGTGATGAAGTTTCTTACTTAGTGGCTGAAGAATGTATTTCACTAGAAGCTTGGAGTTAATTCATTGAATCAAATTTATGAGCAAGGAATGTTTCTAGGCAACTGTTATACTCCTGTGCTTCATCCAGGTCACTAGATAGCTTCAAAAAGCTGGTGATGCTTTAGATGTCTATTTTTGCTGCATGGTGAAGTGCCATTCTTCCCCAAATTCCCGGAGCAAGTCCCTGAATTAACACATGACACTCTGACACCGACTGTTCCTGCTTATTTAGCTCCTGTTTATATTTACTTACTGGGAAAACCTAAGTGCATTCCCATGAGGCATTATCCTGACTAGACATCTTCCTTGGGTCAGGAGGCCCAGGAGACAAAATGTGAGTTGTTTCTCTAGATAATATTGTTTAATTTAGTCTGTTCTCCTCTTCTGCCTCCCTTCTCCCTATTTGGGCGCTGCTTTTAAGATACCAGGTGGGTTAACTCCAAGGGATTTGTGTCATTTCCACAGACTTTCCATGGATAAGAATTTGAATAAGTAGTTGTGATGGGTGAATCTGTATTTGCACACAACCGGTCTTGGGCTTAACCAGGGTGGGTCCTCACAGCAGCACATGTATCTTCTACAAGTTTAGTCTTCAAAAGATCTCCAAACCAAGCTCTGTGTGCCAGTTCTGTAGTTAAACTATAAAGGCTGAAGTACTTACAGGGAGAGTAGCTGGGCTATAGGAATCTTCTAGATCCATCTGACTGTGCCAGAATTGAAAAAGTGTTGGGTCTTGGTGGGAGCTAGTGCTCCCTCTCCTCCTGCTTTGAGGTAATGCTGCAGAATATATGCCACCAAAAAATTGTTCATAAAGAACAGTATTTGCTTGAATTAGCTTGGTTTTTATTCTTTCTCTGTAAGTTTTGAAGTCCTGATTACTTCAGCAGCTCCAGTTCTGTGATGTACTCAGCAACAGTTTTAGCAGCAAAGTTACCACATTGAGAATTTGTGTTTGAGGATAATCACGTCTTCCTTGGAGGGAAGTGGTGCTGCGCAGTGGTGGTCCCTAACAGGTGTTATAGGCCATGAGAAGAACCAGTTAACAACAGTTTTAAAACTTAAAATTGAATTTAGCAGCTGCCCCAGAATGTGCCAGGACTTTATGCCCAGATACTTGGAAATTGTTCGGATGCTTCTGTGTGCAACATTACTTTAAATGTGTTGTCTGGCTGCTAGAGCCCAGAAATAGTTGTCAGATCTCAGTCCTGTTTCTGCTCCTGAGCTGAGGATTAGGATGAGTTGTGTGACCCTTCTGTCCAGTTTGCCATCAGTAAAATAAAAATACCGTATTTCCAACCAGAGAGAACTCTTGAGGCATAATGGAAGCCAAGCAAATCCTGCTGCAAATCTGCTTACCCATCTGATAGAGTGGGGGTTACCTGTGAACATCTGAGAGTAGATTAACTTCTCGTGGCAAAAAGACCTCAGTGATTCAGGGATTTCATTATCAGCAGTAATACTGAGCTTTTCTAAAAGTCCAGTTAAGAAGCAGATTGTAATTCTCATACTTAGGTGATGCTTGAAATAAGAATATGTTAATTAAACCTGACACAGTAGCAGTGGACCAGAGTGACTGTAAAACCATTCGACTATTTCACTTTGGTGTAAACCTGTGTGGACTCAGCACTAACCTTTAGTGGAACTAAGGATTGACTCTTTGCCTTTGAAATCTCTTGATTTGCTACAGAATTCAGAGGAACTCGGGTTATTCTGGCTTGAGGTAATGAAGCATGTCTATCTCCATGTCTTCTCCATTTAGACAACAAGAGAATTTTGCAGTGCACGTTGCTGTAAGCCTATGTTGGAGACTCTGGCTAGGCAGCTGGAATTCCTAGAGCTCCCTTTCAGTACAAGGAATTGGAGAGCACAAAATGGAGACTGCCCAACTTGAGTTGTGGAGTGATGGATCATTTCTGGGAACTTGAAGAGGCTGTGGAAATGCACAAGTCATGGGAGGCAGGAGATGGTAAGGGGGGGCTGAGTCAGCTTGGTGTTGTTCTAGATGATGTGGTGGGAGCTATTAGCAGGATAGGTTGTTTCTTTTGAGGTCTCAGCCGTTGAAGCCTTACTGTGGGCTTTCCAGGGGCTCTGGCAAAGGGAGAAATGACTAACCAGCTCCTGTGAGTGGTCAGATTTTAAATTCTTGCCTCTTGAGTAGGAGTCTTGAAAGTGCTTGCCACTATTGCATCCAATTCTCAACATGGAGGCTTTATTGTGCATAGGTAGGTCACAGACTTCGAAGCAGCAGTTGATAGGTGAATCACAAGGGAAAAGAGCATGCCAGCTTATCTTGGAAAGAAATTCCTTGTGGAGGAGGAAGTGTGTGCTGTTCTTGTGCTTGTCATTTGGGTAAACACTATAGGAGCTATTAGCTTGTTTCAGATGACCCACGTATTTTGAATTTTTGCTGAGCGCCATCACCGATTGCCTTGACAGGGCACAGTGGATGAGTGGGCTGGAAGTGAGAGCAGAGAAGTGCAGTGTTATACCAGAGTGGTCTATGCTAGAAAAGCCGGATAACTTCTGGAACAAAATTCATAAGCTCTTCCTGTGTAAACTATTGCATGTTTATTATTCCTCACTGCTACTTCCCTAGCAATATTCTCATTTTAATGTTCTTTGCCTTTGCTTACTTGCGGGTTTTTTCCAAAATTCAGGTTCATTCCTTTAATTCTTTTTGTGTCATGTCCACTTAAAAATGGTGTGCTAAATTAAGTACTGAACATTTATCCCAAGTCAGTTGCTGAGTTAAATATAAACAGTCAGGAATGATAAAATACGAATTTGAAGCATTTTTTATACACACACTTGCTGACTGTTAGCTGAGGGGAGATACTTGGATATACACTTTCTCACATCCATGCCTAAACTTGTTGCTATAAGCAGTTGATACCTGATTTCACACATAACCTCATGTTATCTGGATAATCAGGAAAACTTGCTTTTCCTTTCTCTTGACTCACTGCATGAGAAGAGGTGGAGCTGAGCACTAGGTCATGTTCCTGAAACATCCTAGGTATTGTATCTTTGTTGCCTTGAGTACAGCACGTTCTAGTGAACAATTTGAGTTTCCATAGCCAGAATGCCTCAAAACAAGACTTTTTGCCAACTTGCCAAGTTCAGCTCTTGTCTGTAAAGGTCTAATCCCTTAGAGTAAGGAAAGTGTCAATGGAAGGTCCTCTCAAAGGTAATGCGGGGAAAGGGACAGTCATGCATTTGACCCATTGCATGGGTCAAAACATGTCTACAAAGAATTAATTACGCATTTGTTCACAAATCAGTACACATGACAGTGAAATTGCTGGATTTCTGTAGACAATGACAAGCTGTTCTGTTCCGGTTCCGTAATGAAGAAGTTGGTTCCTTCTCACCCTTTCTACTACTGCACTGAGTTGAATTTTGCCACATCATCAGTGTAGGTTCTAGGGGAAGGCTTAAAATAAAGAAAAATAGGGGGCTTTTTCATTCAAGAATCTGATCAGCATCAAACTACTCTTTTATTGATGCCAGAAATGGTTTTGATTCCAGCTGGTAGAGCTAAAAATTTCCCACGCAGGATTGTCAGTACAGGTAGTTGTAGTACTGGAAGTAAGAAAAGCATTGTGGATTTTGTATTAGGCCTTCTTCCAGCTGCTTGTGTCCCAGAACTTTACATTCAGGTGCAAACTGAGTGGATTTCTTGTATTGGACAAGATAAACTTGTATTTCTGGATAAAATCTTAGTATCCTTTCTAGGTATAAGTGGCCCCATCAGTTAATCTCCAGGTGATCCCAGAATACAGGGACCTTGCAGAAGAATTGTTCTATGTAAGCCACTGACATTCCCCTTCAATCATAATGTTCCTGGAAAGTTCGAATGTGGCGTTTTTGGAACAGCTGCTCCTGTCATTTGCTATCCATCTGCAAAATGGAGGCAGCGAGATTTAAGCAAACATGGAAATGACTTTCATCTTCGTCATGGGAGAACCCCAGTGTGAGACCAGCAGATGCTCGTTTGGAGAGATACTTCTGTGTCTTACAAAGTTCTCACCTGGCACAGGAGGTTGGTTGGTGCCTCAGATGTGCTGTTGGGGTTGGAGCTCCTGAGAGAATGGAAAGATTTTGGAGGGCAGCATTTGTGCAGTTTATAAACAAGCTTTTTTCATGGATGAAAAGACTCACTTTCTGTTGCCACTTGCCATAAGATTTTACAATTTTTTTAACATTGAGACTTTCACGTGGATGTAGCTAAGGTTAGTGCTGGCACTTCTTTTAAGTCCTGTTGGCCAAGGAGTAAATTCCTGGAATAACCAAGAGTTTTACCTCTAACATTTGTGAGCCATCACGTTGGGTAGTGGGGAGCTTGTTGCTTTGCTTAAAAGCAACTATTGCTGAAGAGATGAGATGAAACATTTTTCTGGTCCTGAGCTATTTGTGTGATCCCTTGAAGGGATAATGGTATGGCGTAAAGAATGTAAACCTGCAATTTTTTCTCTAAGGGAATCCTCAATGTTTAGCTTGAGCTTTTCAGGTGTTGGGTTCTTTTTTTTTTTTTTTTGGTCGAAGCAACTGAGCATGTCATTTTAGGAGAAACAAATTTGATATTTAACACTCACAGTGAACACAGAAGGTAAAGAGAGCTTCTACTTTCAGCACATGCCTGCTGGGGAATAGGGGTTAGTAATAGCTAGGTTATAACACAATTTGATGGTGGTGTTTGTCCCTTAAACAGGGGAACTGGTCTGTTCAAAAATTACCTACTGTGGGGTTTCTCTGTGGTGTTAAGGCTTCTCTCCCCACTCCACCACTTGAGTCTTCTGCTCAAGTGTGTAATGAGAAGTGGCTTTGCTTTGAGGAAAGACTGATTGGTGGGAAGTGGTTACTGCAAAGTTAAAAATGCTAAAATAGAATGCGTCTTGGGGAAAAGATGCTCACAAGTTATTAATGGAGAACTGGCTTTATCATGTCATTCTTCCTGTTAATACATTCCATCATTAATTGTGAATCTTGTTTTTACATCTTTGTCAAATTTGTCTTAATTTCTTAAGTTAGATCTGTAGGAGGATACTTTTGTGTCAGGATAAAACACAGTGACTTGGCATGATTCACTTTTTCCTTTTAAAACCAGTTTTGTTGGAGATCTTAAATAATTTTCAAACTGCTTGGGATATGTAAAAATGCAGATGTGTATCCAGCAGAGCCTGCTAAGATGCAGCAGACTCTTGATGTACCTGGTTACTGTTTTGGTAAATCTATTCCAGCCACTTGAGTTTCTGCTTTGGCCTGGTGGGAGCAGCTGCTCTGTGGGTAGGTCACACATGAGTCCATAAAATAACCAAGTGGGAAAGGTTGTATTATGGGTCCTAGTTGTACTGCTGTTAACACAACTTTCACTTGTTCACTTTCCTAGTGTTAAAAAAGGCGTAAAATTACACATTTACATCAGTGGTACGGCCAGCATCTGATAACAGTAGTAGCTGGCTTGCCAGATGGAAGATGCGTCTGAATGCTTAGCTCAGGGTCAAGCAGATGCTTGCCTGGAGAGCTGAGCTTGGAACTCCTGCTACTCAACAAATCAGGTTTTCTTCCTCAAACCTCAGGCTTCTATAAATACCACCTTGGCTGTTTTGTGGATGTGGATAAATAGACCAGTTAGGATATGAACTGATGCAGAAATATTTCAAAGGCTGGACCATTATCCTGAGAAAAAATTGTTGAACAATCCAGCTGTCCTGCTGCAAATGGCTTCTGAAGCCTCACAGTGCCCCATCCTGTGTCTGGGAGTTTGACCTGTGGTGCTGCTCTAACCGTAGTTAGCCCAGAGATTGAGTCTTTGTTAGGATGGGTCTGCCTTGTAGGGAAATTGTTTCTAACAGTCTTTGCTTGCTTTTCACTAGGGTCCATTAAATAGTGAGTCTTCCAACCAGAGCTTGTGCAGCGTGGGCTCTCTGAGTGATAAAGAATTGGAGGTAAGCCAGCACAACTCCTGGGGATAGTTGGATTTGAGGTGAACGTGATCAGACTCGAAACATGGAAGAAATTGTGTGAGAGTCAGTGACTCAGTCTTAGTTTGGAAAGTGAAAGGGACGGGGGAAGTATTTAGCTTGACCCTGCAGGCTTTCGACCTCTCTGAAGCTCCTCCTCGAAGCTTCCCACCATTCCAGGCAGGTTTTACCCAATCCCAAACCTTCATGAAGCTCATCTTAGGAAAGTGTTTTCAGTTCATTGGGATTTGTTTGAATACGTTTTTGGGATACACATAAAAAGCTAGAGAGCATTAATGGAAAAGTTTGCCATATCTATCAAGTATGTGTTTGCCTAAGCCTATACAAGGCAGAGTTTTTTGTGGATTGCTCTGTGGAAGTCTGGGGAGGTGAAAATTGATGCTTTGTCCCTGGTTAATCTCTCTTCTTTGGGATTAACTATTTCAAAATGCTCACTAAAGCAGCAGAATGAATTGTAGTTAATAAACCAATATCTTAAATTTAAGTGCATTTTCTTATGCATTTCTTATTAACTTCCCCCATAGTTACCAGGTAAGTTTTGGAACGTATTTCCCTCTATTGTATGGCAGTACTGGTATGAGGGGCTTTTGAGAATGCAGTATCCTAAACTCCATGAAATAAGTGTAGTTAATAGTGAAAATTTGAGTATTCATTCTTTTAATTTTTTTTTTTGATGAACTTTTGTGGAGAGATATAAATTGACCAAGCTGACGTACTCAAATCTCCCATTCCTTGCTTTTTCAGTCTGTAACAGATATAATGTTGTGTGTCATTTTTGTTATGTAAGTACTTGAATGGAAAAACAACTTAAACTGAGTCTCATTAATATGCTCACAGCTCCATGGAGGCTGTAATGGAGCTTGTGGTGTTACAGTCGCGCCAACGCTGTTCAAGAGCTGCTCTTCGCTACACAATGAGGAGGCAATGTCACTGACTTTTACACATACAGGGGCTGGAGCAGCAAGTCTGCTAGTAGGTAGTTTTGGAGTTGTCAGTCCCCTCATTCTAAAAAAGTACCTTGCAGACACAATAATCACCTTTGTCTTAACATCCTCTCCATCCTCTTACCAGAACAACACTGTGTCTGTGAGTGCCCAGCTGGTAACGTGGGGCTGTAGATGTCCAGCACCCACTGGGGACACAGCCAGGTTTAGATTCAACTTTATCCTTTTTATCCCACTAAAGGAGGGAGATTGGTTTCTGTGCCTAGCATGTGTAAGTCTTTTGGTAGAGATCTTTAAAGACACTACTTGAGATTTGTGTTTCCAGAGAGCATGAAACAGGTTTACCACAGACTCTCTGGCCATGGCTTTCCCTCCCCCAGAGCTGTGTTCTGCACATAGTGTTTTTCTCCCTGCCCCCAGGCTATAGTTTAGTGGTGGCTGCAGTGATTGGAGACCATACAGCTTGGGAATTACTTGGGACAATTTGGGATAAGAGATGTTTTTAAAATGACAGTGGTGATGGGAATGACAAGACATCTCTTTCCAGCAACCTCAGTGAGCTACTTCCAGCAGTCTGCTTCCCTGTGTCTTCAGCAGATTTGGCCACAGGTGTGACCCTGGTGATGGGGAAAGCACTGTGCCAGGGCCTCCTCCATTCTCACATGTTTAGGCTTGCTAGCCTTGTACAGACAGATAGGCATGACAGTTCTGGAGCCCTCAGGCCTGTCAACTGTGCTCTATATTGTGCCTGTGCATAAATCCACTGAATCAGCTGCCCAGCAGGTCTCTTGCAGAGAGAAATGGCACATGCAACTGACCCTTGACTTTAATGAGAGCAGTTGAGGAGCAAACAGAAGTCTAGGTGAATTCGTGCATTTGTAACAGCTTTATCCTGGCTGCTGTCCTGGGATAGTTCTTGTAGCCATCTGCAGTGGCCTTTGAGAAGAAGCATTACCTGCAGGCAAGGTGAATTGGCTTAAGAGACTGCGATTGGACTGCAGATTTGGATGTCAGTACTTAAATCTATCATCATTATTCCACTTGTACCAGTACTGTGATCACCTTGAAGTGGTTTACACAGGTTCTTCGTAAGTGTTTGAGCTTGCTCTGCTAACCCTGTGAGGTCATTGGACAGTAGAGGCTGGCTTGAAGCAGCTGAAATAGAAAAAATAAATCTACCTCCTTGTTAACCACATTCTCTCCCTCCTTCAGCACATCTATGAGAAGGTAGCAGCTCATTGAGAGCAGTTGTTTCTTTAATTACCAACAGTAGAAACAAATGCACCAGAGAAAAGAAACGGCCACTGGGGATATGGAACAGATCATTGTGTTTGGGCATTTTTTTAAGATCTTGGAATAACTGCAGTAATGTTAATTTTGAAGTATTGTTTAACAGACTCCTGAGAAAAAGCAGAATGACCAGCGGAATAGGAAGAGGAAAGCAGAAGCCTATGAGACCAGTCAAGGTAATCCACGCTCCAACCCTGCCGCGAGATTGCTGCGTGCTTGGTAACTCGGGCACGTTTTGCACAGGCAGTGTCCTAGGAAACTAATGGCCCTTCTCAAGGGTGTGTCAGGCAGCTTGTTATAAACTACTCCATGATGGTGTATTCTCTACTGGGAGCCTTGCTATCCTTATTGGCAGGAAAATACTTGGCTTATTCACACAAACTCTTGCATTTTTATGGGACGGGCTGCCCAGAGACTTCATATGCTGCTCTGAAATGTTGTTTTGGTCCTGTGTCGCTACATATACAGCCCCCAGACTTCAGAATACAGCCTGTAATCTCTTCCTTGCTTTCCGAGATGTGTGCCTGCCTTGTTAGAGCAAGTTCTCGCCATGACAAATCAGGAACAAGCTGTGCCCAAGCAGGCAGTGCTGTCCTGAGTGCTGTGGAAAACCTGGCATGTTCAATCCAAGTTCAGATTTTCTAGCAGATGGGCAGAGGGGCAGATTTTGATTTCTTTCATTCTTCAACAAGAAAGTAATGAGAATTGTGTTGACGGAACTTCTTTGATAATATGATAATAAAAGAAAAGGGCTAAGTTTTAATGAGCTGATGTTAAGCCACTGCTAATTATCTCTCAAACTGTTGTAGGAATGCTTGTGAGATCTAATATGCAGTAATTTATCTGAAGGCGGAGGAGTAAAAGTACCCTTTGCTCTCTCCTTATCTTGAAGGAAATTTTGGAGAACCTATGCAACAGTCAAGACCTTTAGTGTTTTCTGAGTACTTCAGCAAGTGCAAATGCTGTTTGATTGGATCTGACATGTTTGGAATTGAGAGTTAATTGAATTGTCAACTGTAGAGCCTCCCAAAAACAGCTCAAGGGCTGTAACCCTGGGGCAGGCTTTTGTTGTACAGAAGCTTTGTTGTGATAGGTGTTGCACTGAACAGGAAAAGGAGTGTCAAAATGTAGGAGGAGGTTTTTAGAATGGCATGGTAACTTCTGTTCTTAAAAGTACGACTCTTATTTTAATCCTTTGCTTTCCTTTTTAGGGAAAGGCACTCCTAGAGGACATAAAATTAGTGATTATTTTGAGGTAAGAATCTTTTCATTGACAAATCTGCCTGAATTCACGTTTTGCAAAATCTGTAGATAGAAGTTTGTGATGTGACGTGTTACTGATCCGTCGTTGGGATGGTGGATCGATGATGTCAACCTGATATGCTCAGATCTGATTAGGTAGAGGATATGAGGAAGTTGATTTTTAAATTAACATTTAGTTGAACAGTTGATAAGGCATTTTTTTCACTCAGGTATAAGTTTGAGGTTGATTTCCATTGGAACCTGTATCTCAGGATATCTCTAGGTTTGCAAACAATTTGTTAAGGGTCCAGTGTTGCAGAAGAGCCCTCCTGCACAGTCCTGCTGATTGGAGTGGGAAGTTGTTTACAGGGTTCCCTCTTACGAAAAACTTCCCATGGAGGCTGGCACCATAGGTGGCATGGAAACCCCTGCCCCAAACGGTGATGGACGTTCTAAAAATCAGTATTCTTTTTGTACTGCGTATCTGACGTTTTTCTAGGTCTGCACAATTCAGAGCTGTAGCTTTTCTCTTAAGTTTGTTCTTTATTTTATGGAGTAACTCAGAGTCAGAAATTAAGTGCTTATTAGTGCTTACTTCTTTACTGGGTAAATTTATTTATGAGCAGTACACTGTAGGGGTTTCTGTTACCAACTGGAGCAGTTCCCCAGCTCCTTAGCTGTCCTGCCTCTTAACAGTGACTGGCACAGGTGCTTCAGTGGAGATGAACATTCCTTACCACTCCTGTGGTGCACATCAGACACGTCTCCTCACAGGGAATGGGCTTCCTAATTCCATAGAGTAAATAACTAATCTATGGCCAAGTGTGCAGGTTTATATCTTTTTGTGTTACAGAGGAAAATGTACTCGGTGCAGATACAAGTGTTTGTCTGACGTACTTCTGTTATTTTGAAAAGTCTGTGAACTGTTAAGGTTTTCCTCTTAATGTATGTTCAGTTTATTTAAATGATTCCCTGAAGCCTATAAGGCTTCATTTTTAAGATAGATGTGTTTCTTCTCTGTGTTAAATTTGGTTAAACGTAGTATCTCTCTGGAATTCTTGATGATCAAATCTGTTTGTGTGCCCAGTTTGCTGGGGGCAGTGGCCCAGGAACCAGTCCCGGTAGAAGCGTGCCACCCGTCGCCAGATCCTCTCCGCAGCATTCCCTGTCCAACCCCTTGCCGGTGAGTGTTCTTGGGGACACAGCTGGTTACCTGGCACCGATTAACTTGGTGGCCATGCTTCAGACGGGTGATACAACATTCTGGATAGGGAAGTGTCTCTTGGTGAGTGATTTGGCTTGTTCTCCGTTTTAAATATGAAACTGGGTTCTGAGAGTGAAGCCATGTCTAGGACCCTGGGACAGTGGCTAGTCCAGCTGTAGCTGACATGAATATCTGAGCTTAAATTGTACAGGATGAGTGTTTCTAACATGCTGTGTGAGTACAGAGGGATCCCGGTCCTTAATAGAGGTGGAACTGACCTTAGTAACTGTTAGTTACCCTGTATTCTGTTGCAGCACATGAACTTCTCCATGGAGTTGGGAGTATGTTATGTGTTTGTGCAGCACTAGTCAGGGATATTCTGATCTTGATTGGACCCCTTGGGTATCCTGAACAATGTGCACACCATAATTAGTTTGGGAAGGCCTTTTACTTCTGTTCATGTATACATGACTTGCAAGGGGCATTAGTAAAAGCTTGCAGAGAAATGTGTGTACATGCACAGCTGGTGCTGGTTTTTGGCATGTAATTCCATTTTACTTGTAGCATTTCTGTGAGGTCTAGATGTGAAAAAGTAACCAGTATTTTCAAACCACAGAGCAGCTAAAAAAATTTGTTGCAACTAGCAAAGCAGTATTCAGAGGCTCTGTTGCCTGAGCTTTCGTTTTGGCCATTGGCTGGGCACCTCTTGAAAAATTTTTGGCATTTGTTGAGTGTCACAAAAGTCTGGAGACATTGTGGGAAAGGTTGGTATTCCCAAAGCCAAATGCAAAGTCTTTAGTAATTCTATTATTCTGCAGAGACCTTTGCACAGTCCTGACTGTACTGAACAAAACCCCAGCACTGAACACTCTGCTCAGAATTCCATGTGTTGCTAGATTTCAGAAGCTTCGTAATGCTGCTTGAAGGGAGAGCTTCACATATGCTTCTAGATACTCTTTAATGTTTCTAAAAATTAAAATACATCTTACTAATTGGATGGACTTTCATCCTATCATGTATTAATTCACTAATACATCTCTTTAAAGAGAAGTTGATGAAGAAATATCTCTGAATGTTGCAGATATGTGAGGGATTAGGGACAATTCTTTATTCCAGCAGATTAGATAACCCACAGTGGGACAAGTGGATTCTTCCTTTGGTTTTCTTCTACACTTGTATGTGTTGAGTAGGTAAAAGTTGAACAGAGTATTTCTGGTGAATATTGATGTCACAGTTAGTTTCAGCCAGGCCAGTTTGTCTCTCTCCTTACACAGGTGCTTGTGTTTATCTTCTGTTCTTTACTCTTGCAGCTAAACCTGCAAAATTTGCTTATTCATAACAAACTATTCTGAGCCTTTGCAGGATCTGTCCTCTTCTTACAAACTGAATGTCAGTGGTTTGATCTAATCCCCAAAAAAATGGGGAGATGAGTGAAATTGGAGAATGCTGAGTGTCTTACCTATTACAGGTGTCAGTGTGATCTTGGAAGGAAGCCAAATGTTAAAATGTCTTTCACATGATACAAACCTCCTCCAGACCTGAATTAATCTGTACTGTACAGAAAATTTCTGCAATCAGAACTTGCAGAGGGATTGTAATGGCTTCAGGATGTTACTACTTCTCTTCAAATCTCTTGGCTGATTTGAATTGCCTCACTCCTCATTTGATCAGAATGATCTACAGGTCTTGAGACTCTTGCAAGGCCGCTCTCAGGCACAAGCGTTCTTTTGGGGAAGGAAGCACACTCTTGGAATCGGTAATGTTAGCCAGAAAACAGGTTGCCATTTAGGTTTTTGAGAAAAACTGAAGCCTGACCTGACTCTTTGCTTTCTCGGAGGCATTTGCCTGGCCCGGAGTTAGAGCTTGGAAGGACTTGGTTGATTATTACCCAGACTGAGGAGTTTTAGCAGTGATGGTGTGGCTTTGCAAGCCAGTGCATTGAGATGCTGTGTGCTGTAATCAGTGTAGCTCAGATGATTCTTATTGTTAAACCCAGTTCCTCCACCACAGCTGGAAAACTAACCTACTGCGGGAGAAATGAGCCGATCCTTAAGAGTTGTAATGGACCTTTAAAGGATTTGGGGAATGAATTAGTACTTTGCTTACCTTGCAGGAGATGGGCCCCAGCTGTAATGACAGAAGTGAGCTTACCCTGATGTCTGGGTCCTAGACATGGTTAGGTTGCTGCCATTTAGCAGTTCTGACTCAGTTTACTTCACCAGAATAGCAATATATCATGGAATTGGTTGTTTGAGTCCTTAAGAAACATTAAAAAATATAATTGTGGATGCATTGACCAAAATCCCAACGTAGATTTTTTGGACCTGCAATCTGTTTTGCCCCACTGACTCTGAAGCACATGTATTTGCAAAGGAAGAGGATGTGTTGACTGACAAGGAATTCTGTCCTGTATGTTCATTTGTTAGGGTTTTTTCAATTGTTAACTTCATTTCCTTGTTGCTGTCTGCCATTGGAATAATCATCGCAGGAGTCCTGTTTGAGTTATCAGATCCTCGCCATGCTGCCTGCTCATTCCTGAGCTGCTGCTTCGCTGACAACAGTTTTGGCAGAGTCAGAGAATCACTTTTTTTAATTAAAAAAAAAAAGTAGTTCATTGTCTGTTTTTTGACTGTGTTGCAGCGGCGAGTGGAGCAGCCGCTGTATGGGGTAGACGGCAGCGCAGCCAAGGAGCCGCAGGAGGAACACTCTGCTCTGCCAACGCTGATGTCGGTGATGCTGGCGAAGCAGCGGCTAGAGAATGAGCAGCTGGCACAGAGGGGAGGTGGCCTCTGTTTTACTTTTGTCTCGGTGAGCAGCTCCAAAAAGATTTGAATCCTAAGGCATATGTCTAGCTAAGGGATGGGGAATTTGAAGCTTTTCTGCCCAAGTGCAGCCTCATTTTTGCTGACCCCAGTCTGTCACCTTCTGGTAAGTTCATCTTCCTTGTGAAGAGTTCTAGGTCCCAGGCTTTGCTTGTTTAATAAAATGGTGTGAGTTTTAAGTTAACAGCTCAGAATCTTAGGTAGATCAAAACTGTGTCATCTGAGATTTTAATCTGATAGATGCAAAAAAGCAAAACATTGAACTACTGTCTTGTTGTGAGAAGTGTTGGGTTTGGCCTTGCTTAATCGCAGCTGCCGTGAATTATATCAGGCTTTTAAAAGCTTTGTCTTCAGCAGATTGGGCCAGGCTTCTTGGAAGAAACTGACTCTGGGTTTACTGAACTGAGTCTCTAAAGCATCCTTAAACCTGAACATGAAAGTGTGGTGCAGGCTAGGCTGCAGCTCCGGTGTGGAGATGAATGTATCTGCACGGGCACTGGTGGTCGTGCTGGGGGACATGTAACAATACACAACTTTCTTTTACAGGCCCAGCAAGGCAGCCCATCTTCTACCGGATCAGGGAACACTGAGCATTCCTGCACCTCCCAAAAACAGATTTCCATCCAGCACAAACAGTCACAGGTATAGCTCACTAGACAATATAGCTCTTGGATGTGAGGTTGAAGCTTGATGCAGCTTGTCCACTGTGCTAGAGGGTTCCACTGGTAGTGGACATGGTGTTTCCAGTGAGAAGAGCCAGTATTCCCAACTCCATCTCTAACTACTGAGTGAAGTGAATTGTTCTGAGCTTTGTACCTCATCCTGTAAAGAATGTTTTCAGTTGCTGCTGCTGGAGTTTGTCCAATCTGCTGCTGAGGCTTTTCTGTGTCAGTGCTGTGGGCAGTTCGTCAGCTGTGTATGATTGTGCTTGGGAGAGGAACACCTCAGCTCTGTCTGTTTCTGCTCTGTTGTATCCTCAATGTTCTTCCTCTCTCTGGAAGTGAAGGTGTGAAGGAAACCTGAGTGATAGTTATGAATGTCTCTGTTCAAGCGCTGGGTCTGTTCAAGCGCCGGGTCATGGGTGCATCACATTGCTTACAGGACAAATAGCCACAGTCTGGCTGGCAGCTCTTTCAGCTCTGTAGAGTCCACTCATGGAATAGTTTGTCCTGTCAAAGTGGAACGTTATGTATTCCTAAAAGTGCTTCCCAGCAACTTCACTGACCTGGAGTCGAGAAGAGGAGTAGCTCTTCTGACTGTACTGCTATCTTTTTGGTACCTTTTAAATTACTGAGATTCTTTTAGCTGTGTCATCTTCTGTTGCTTACCAGGGTGCCCAGCTTTATCTGCAATGCACCTGGTTTATTTCTTCTCCAAGCCTGCTTTTAATCTTCTTTGGATTTTCATCTCAGATCTCTCTGTGTCTTCCCTTCAGCAATTTTTAGACAATCATTTTCTCACACCAGTCTGTGTCAGAGATGATTTTGTTGCTGGGAAGGTCCATTCTCCATTAGCCGTGCAGGTGGTACAAGTTCTCTGTTCTCCAAGGACAGCAGTCCCCCCTCTGGGGGTACTCACTTGCTTGGTTGTGTCGCTAGGGTTGCATTTGGTGTCTGTACTGTTAAAATGCTGATCTCGGAAGATCCCCGTTTCCTGACAGTGCATGAAGAGGTCTGTGTGTGAGAACGATGCCACAACTCAAGAACCTGCCAGAGATTATGTCAGTCTTGGCTGTCCCAACACTCATGCTTAGGGAACAAGGTGGTTTTATTTTCTTCTGTGCTTAACATGCCCACAAGGTCCATGTTCTTAGCAAGACATTATCTGAGCAAGCTTTCTGCCGGTGTTCAGCTTCATGATATTCCCCAGAGGTCTAGGTGGAGTATACATGTGCAGGAAAGAATCTAGGTATATTCTAGATTTTTGGTTGCGTATATTCTATATGTTTGGTTGCATGATGAGGACAAGTACACATTCTTGGTTTTTCCCTTCCAAGCCTGTTTGGAGTTGATAGAGTTAAAAAATAGATAAACTTCAGTGATTCCCAGAATCACTTGTGGCAGTACCAAAAGCAAGTCAGCATGATGTTATTTCCTCAGTGTTTTCAGTCAGTGCTAGGGCCTGAGTGCTCTGAGGTGACTTGGGGTGAAGTCACATGTAAGTGCATGTATCCTGACTTCATCCAACACAGGGCAGGTGTCTGTGCACTTGCCTAAGTGAAGTAACAGTCACTTACTAAAGAAACTTTCTGCTGTTTTGCCACCAGCTGCACCAGGTTCTCCACAGACATCTTGCATGGTGCCTCCCATGGCAAAGCTTTTCCTGCAGGCAGGAAGCACGAACCAAGTTGAGGCAGAGGTGAGGTGACCTGCCCAGGCCTCCTCTTTGTCTCTTGGGATTTAGGCCCATCTTGCTTGATGTGCTATGCTGGCAGGTGCTCTGTTTGAGCTTTTCCACGCTGGGCATATGTTGGGAAGCAACAGTCAGCCAAGTTTGTCTCTTACTCCATGGTGTTGGCTTCCAGGCAAGCTTGAAATTTGGAGAACAGTTACATAACAACTCCACAGGTAAGTCTCTGCAATCTCTTCTCAGAAATGGAATAGGTGCCTGCTAGCCCCAAGTGTGAAATCTGTGTGTGCAGTCCTGGAGAGTTTCCTCTATGTTGACTTGGCTGTTTTAGATGCTGTGTTCATGTACATACTGACTTCTTCCCCTTTTCTTCCTCACCCTTTAATTGGAGTGCTGAATCTGAAATACTCAATATAGTGTGTGTCTTCTGTTCCTGGGTATAACTCTCATTTCTCTGCTTCACTGGAGGTATTTGAGATGTGCTACACCCCGTAAAACATTCCGGATAGTTTTCACTCAAGAACTATAAAGCTCCTGTCTCCAGTGGGTACTAATACATCAGTTTATCAGAAACAAAAGCTTGTGCCCAATACTCTTGCTGTCAATCTGTTACAATTTTTTAAAATTAAGACCTGTGTTATCTGTCAGGACCACTCTAGAGCCCCACAAGTGTTGTCTTTGTCTGCAGGTGGTTGGCTGGCTGTGCTCATGAAAGATCATAAGTTTGATATTCCAGCTAAGGGCTGGGATTTGGTGTGGGTTGGGGTTTTTTTGTTGTTTTTAAGCCTTTTTTCTGTACAAGCTCTCCTGTGTAGAGACCACCAAAGAGTGTGCAAAACTCAGCTATAAATGTAACATTTGCAGGACACGGAGGGTATTTTAGGCTGTTGAGAGTTACCAGTTTGTGCTCTTCAGAGCTCTTTGCTAGCTGACTGCACCTCCTGTGCTGGAGGAGCCCACCATGCAACAACAAATTGAATAATGGAGAACATTCTTCCCCTGACTGCCAGGATGCAGGGGATCAGTTCTTCTAAGACCCAGCAGTTCAGATCAGGGGGCATTACGCTGGGACATTGGTGCTGATTATTCGAAACATCCATTCGTCTTAAATGTGGTTTATGGTGATTTTTCCCTACAGTCTGACCTCACAATGGAAAAAATATCTGCACTAGAAAACAGTAAGAACTCTGACTTGGAGAAGAAGGAGGGGAGGATAGATGACTTACTAAGAGTAAGTATTTAAAGTGGGACAACTCTTCTAAAAGCTACTATTTAAAGGTACTTAGAATGCTTGTGCCAGCCAGGCTGCAGAGCATGGGTTTGTATACCAGCTGTAGAACCAACGCTTGCAAAGTAAAACAAATCCTGTGATCCCTTACCAGCAGGATAATTGGCTGGCCTGTGGACACTGTGGTAACTCTGGTCATCCCTTACTTGCAGGATGATTGTCTGGCTTGTAGACACTGTGGGCCTGCTTGGATCTTAAGCGGTGTCTGGGGATGTACAATGTAGAGTTGTTGTAGCTCAGTTGTTTGTGTCCTCAGCAGTGCTGGCCTCCCTTTCATCTGTTGCACACTTGTGTATTTTGCTGGCTAACATAACAGGTTTCTCTGCAGAATTTACAGAATCATGGAATCATTAAGATTGGAAAAGACCTTGAAGATCACCAAGTCCAACCACCAGTGTAGCACCACCCCCATGTTCTCCCTAAACCGTGTCCTCAAGTGCCACATATGCACATTTTTTGAACACTTCCAGGGATGGTGACTCCACCACTGCCCTTTTCCCTCCACCCAGTTACTCCCCTCTTCTAAGTCCTGAGGAGCTGACTGCCTTTTGTTTGGCAGCATGTCCAGTAGCCTCTCAGTAGCCTGGGAAGTCATGTTCTGAAATGCTCATTCAGGAGAGTCAGAGACATGTATAGAGACGAGAACATCCTTTGGCCACACCAAAAGAATAAAGCTCTTAACCCATTAGTATTCTTCAGTAAAAGATAAATACCTTCAAATCAAGGATCTTGTCTTAATGGAGGAGTTCTAATTGACTTAGCTTTCATCAGCTGGAGAGGCAGCTCTTGTGAAGTGTTGAAAAGCATTAGAAAGCACATTTAAGGGAGTAGAGGGAAGGCTTTGTGTGTGTCTGGTCTCAGCACCTGAAAGAGCTCAGTCAAGCTCATGGAGACATGGGGCACATGTGAGTTTGTGGGAAACAATCCATGAAGCAGGAAATAGATTTTTTTTTTTCAATTATTATTTTTGTTTTTACCAGACTGCTAGTTGGAAGGGAAATGGTTAAATTTAACTCTCTTGATGAAGGTGGTTGCATATACAGTCCTGCTGCATGCTGTGGTTGTATGAAGCAGCAGCTGCCACTGGGAGCAATCTGTTAGAGGGGCTGATGGAAAGTGACTCGAACAAGAATTTAACTGAAAGTACAAAGGGAGTTCCTCCATCGTTTTCCTCTGCCAGTATTGTGGCTAAAGAGTGAGGATAGTCCAGCAATGACTAAGCTGTTTTGAGACTTGGTAGCTGTGGCAAGGTCTTACATGTTTAACAAAAAAAAAAAATTAAAATACTTTTGCTTGTCCTTAGTCTTTTTGTACCTTAGTTCCTTACATGTAAAGCAGGATTACAGAATGTCCCTGTTCTAGAGGGGTGTTAAGATGTGAATGAGTTAAAAAATTAAGAGTTTGTCTTGGATGTTTTGCTAAACAAAACCTGTTCTTTTATCCTGCTGGTTTGCTGACTTTAATCTGATCCCCACGGCTAGCTGGAGAAACTTCTTCCTAAGTGATGCTTAATTTGGCTCTTTTGAGTGGTTTAAAGTCACAGGCTTTGTTCTCTGTTCACTTTTAGGCCAACTGTGATTTGAGACGGCAGATAGACGAGCAGCAAAAGATGCTGGAGAAGTACAAGGAGCGGTTGAATCGATGTGTAACGATGAGCAAGAAGCTTCTTATAGAAAAGGTGAGCAGGGGACGTCTCTGCAGTCACAGTTCACGTCCTTGAAAGCGTCTCTATCTTCTTAACAGTAAAAACCTGCTCCTCTTGCTTTAGTGATAAAAGATAACTAGAATTCTGTTTTGAATTATTTCTCTGCAAAAAGGAATGTAATCCAAAGACTGAAGTGGTTCAGAATGTTCCCATTTGGTCACTTTGCCCAGTGGCAGAGTGATCTCTTAAGCTTAAGTGAAAGAGCTCTAAATGCAGCAGGCGTTGCTTGATTTGGAACCCCATACACTTAAAAAGCAACTCTGCAGCTCTGGGAATGCAGGAGCAGTGTCCCAGTGTGCAGTGGAATTGTAGATATGCTCTGGGACATGGGCAGGTGATTTAGACCTTTCCTTCCTTCAAACGGCAAAGTTGGAGATCGTTGCTTTGTGTAACACTGAAAACAACACACTGGGGGACAGTGTCAGGCTGTTGTTCACCAGCATTCAGCCTGCTTCAGTATTGAAAGACTTCCAGCTTTCCTGATGGTTAAACAGTGTGGGGGTTTGATTGCTCTTTCACCCGTTGGCCAGTTACACCTATTGTTTGTGGGCACTGGATGGGCAAAACTACCCAGGTGGTGGCCGGGACATGCCGTCTGTTTGAGTTGATTTTGTCACAGAGCTGATTGTTCTTGGCTGAGCAGGGCTCCCCTCTCCAGACTGGTGACCTAACTGAGGTTGTGTTACTTCTGGACATGGTACAAGGCTAGGACTGAGCTGGCCAGTCACTGTATCTTAGTCTTAATAGTGATCCAAGGTGCATTTTCTTTCTTCATCTCCTGAATAAGGGCCTGATCAGAGCCAGGCCTGCAGTCTAGCTAAGCTACTGATACAAAGGGATAGTTTTAATCCTACTGCCACTCTGATTTCAACTGACCATAGGATGGGTGAGCTGCCCAGGCAGTCATCAGGAGGGAAGAGTGAGGCTGAAATGTCAGGATGGAGGTGAACAAATGCCTGTCAGACCAGTGCAAAGCACCAGCAATAACTTGATCAATGATATTCAGCTGGGTTTCAGATAAGCAGAACTGAAATAATAGAAAGTGGTAAGAATTGGTGGTGGTTTAAAATGTAGCACAGCCCTTAGCTAGTAATTTACGGCTTGTATTTTTACGTGGCTTTATTTTGCTTTCAGTCAAAGCAGGAGAAGATGGCATGCCGAGATAAGAGCATGCAGGATCGGTTGAGGCTGGGGCACTTCACCACAGTGCGGCACGGCGCATCCTTCACCGAGCAGTGGACAGATGGCTATGCCTTCCAGAACCTCATCAAGTGAGGACAAACAGGATTGTCTTTAACTTCAGAAGAAGAAATGGAAAAAAACCCCAGCAGTTGTGTGTGATGTCTTGCACGTCAGAATGTGAGAATGGTGTGACTGATGCATGGAAGGATCAGATAGGAACTCCTGACAATGGGGAACTTTTTCACACTGAAGTGAGAAAATCCGTTTCCACTGAAACTTCCAGCGACTTGAACTGGAATGGAATGGTTTGAGTTGGCCTTTGGGCCAACTGTTGTTACCTGTTGGGAATCCTCAGTGCACCCACCTGGCTGTGTAGTGCTTGGGGTGGAGGGGTAGACCAAAATCTTACATATAGCCTGAGTCAATCAATTTGATTTGCATCCTTGCATGTATTAGTCAAAGAAGGCTAANTTTTTTTTTTTTTAAGTAGAAAGTGGAGAAGCTTGAAAGAGAAAATCCATACTATTTAACTTGTTTTGCCTTCTGGTAACAGTGATCAAAGGGGCTGCAGAAACCTGGAAATGAAGATCAGAGACCCTTTATGCAGGATGTTAATGGAAATATCCAGTCATTTCCCACCTGGCCTAGACCTTTAAGTAGGACTTGGCAAATTAATTGCAGTAGAGAGCTATGTGTGATCCTTTAAAATCACATCACTTCTCTGTAGTCTAATAGGGAGGTGCAGCTCTTGTTAGGCACATATTAAGGACTTTATAATTCTTCCTTAGTTTGTGCTGTAAGACCTGGAAAAAGTATTTCTGGAATACTTTCCTGCAGTCTCAGTCTCATTTTAAAGGGGAATTAGGTATACAAATGCTTAGGTCTTTTAGACTTGAAATTTCCAGAGTGCTTTTATCACTGTAAAATGTTTCAAGACAGTCTTTTTATCTTGGGGGAGAGACAGTTTCTTAGTGAAAGCAGGAATGGTGTTGGTTATATTCCAGAGAATTTAGGATAGCTTAACTGTACTTTTGAAGTGTAAGGATACTTTCTCAGACAGTGCCAGACTTCAGGAATAGTTTTAACAGGAAAATCTGAGATTCAGAACAGAGGCTTCTAGGAAAAAGTGTGTGGAAAGTTAGTGACTTGCCATGGATCCTAGGTTTCTGTGGGGTTAGCAACTGCTTTGGATGTCCTCTGCATGAATTAAACCTCTCACTTACTGAAAGGTTTCTGTGAGCCAGGAAAAAAATCCCGTTTTATGTTAAAAATACCTTTAAAATTCTGACTCATCATGTTTGGCACATCCTGCTTTTCTGTACAAAAATATTTTGTTACGAATCTTACAAGTACAACTGATACGAAATTCATGGCTCCAGTCTGGTAAGAACAGATGCTGAAGACAACTAAGTGCACACCCTTAGTTATCTGCATCGTGGTTTTTTTTTTTCCTCTCTGCTTTTCAGGCAACAGGAAAGGATAAATTCCCAGCGGGAGGAAATAGAAAGACAACGAAAAATGTTAGCAAAGCGGAAGCCACCGGCGATGGGCCAGACCCCTCCAGCAAGCACCGAGCAGAAGCAGCGCAAGAACAAGACCAACGGAGCAGAAAATGAAACGTAGGTTCTGTGGCCTTCTTGGTGCGTGGCAAAGCCACATGCTTTGATTAGGGCACAAAATATCTCCTGGGAAATGGATTCTTGCCCTTGCCTTCAGGCTTCACTCCATGCACAGATGAATGTTGTGGAATTAGCCTGGCATTCAGCAACATCTGGCACCAGTTCTAAATAGTTTTCATTGAAGTAAAACAAGGAAAGTTGCTGAGTCCAGACTTTGTATGAGATTAACTTTATTTTTTTATGAGTCCAGTAATTTTTTTCGGTATTCCTCTTGTGTCAGGTTTGAAAAGTGGGGTCTGACTTTAGTGTTGCAAGTTCAGAATTGATATCGATCTAAGGGTATACATGGTGCTTTTTTTTAAGGAAAACAAAATTATACACATTTAGAAGCCTTGATTTCTGTGTGTTTACTGTGGGGAATTCTGAGTTAAGAGTTTTGAAACAATTCATTTGGGATGCTGAAGGAATAAGATGCTCTCTGTATATAGAGACAGTGCATTGAGCATTGGCATGTTCTCCAAAACAGTTCTTCACATGTACGTGACTCAGGGAAGTGGTGCAAGTGCTACTCTTCTCTTGGATTTTTTTTTTAATTCCCCTGCCTCTTTTGAAATTACTGATGCTCTAAGAGACTTGATATTCTTCTAGAGTAAAGCTGGGTCTCAGAAGAAATTTAGAACATTATTTTTTCAGAAGTTTTTGTGAGTTGGAAGTACATTTAGTTAGAGACTTAGCCCTACCTTCTCCTAGTTCTATTTATAGACTTCATTTTATTGCTGTAGGCTAATCCCCTAACTCTCGTGGACACTTTTCATTTTTCATTATTAAGTCTCCTGGGCTTGACTTGACCTCAAAGTTGTGGAAGCCCTTTGAATTCATGGTCTTGATCTTTTAAAGGGCATGTGAAGCAAAAGCTCCCACTGCCTTCGCAGTCTCAGCAAAGATGGCACAAGGCTGGGTGAATCCTGATATTCAGGGTGCCTTCAGCTCCAGGGCTGTGCCCCTAAATGGGATACAGGTACCTGCAGATCAGGTGAGTTGTGCTGGAGAGCACTGGGTGCTTCCTGCAGGTAACTAAGTTGAGTGGAGACATTTCCCCCTTGTTTTGGCCAACGGAGCCTGAAAAGAACTAAATAAAACTTTAAAGTCATCCTTTTGTATTGCCAGGTTTGAGCTGGGAAAAGCAAATGGACTGTCTGTACATGGATATTTTGAAATGTTGCTATTCATTGTGGTAACCTTTCACTTCCGAAGGGCAGGATGAGCTTTCCCCATTTTTGTGGAATTCTTTTTCTCCACCAGTCTGGTGCAGCTGTAGTGTGGCTTATTCTGGAGACATGGCAGCGCAGGTCCTGATGTGCCCTGGGAATCCTGGTCATGTCTGTGATGCTCCTGCTTGTGCTGTGAGCCTGCCTTGGCATAATCTAGTTTTGCCACGCTCTGCTAGGAAGCCTCTTGGGCTTCCAGGTGTTCTTCTCTGTTTCTTGCTGGTTTATCATTCTTCACTGATATATTTTAGGGTGGCATCTTCATGATTTAGAAACGCTTCTTGTCGTGTGCTTGATAAAAACTGCTTGCCAGGGTGTGGAAATGTTTCATGTGGAGTGTTGTAGCTTATGTGAAAACACCTGGGTTTTTGCAAGTCAGCTGTAGCAACTGGACTGACTGACTACTTGCTTAATCATTAGTTATCCAGTAAATGCATTTGTTGGACCACTGTGTATCAGGAACAAAATTTTCTGACTTCTGGAGGGAGGCTTTTCATTGTGGAACTCTTACAGAGGCTGACTTTTAGGCAATTTAAATACAAACGTTTCTAAAAGTTGAATGAGAAGCAGACAGCCAAATTCCTTTTTGATTTTTGGTTCTTCTTTGGTTCATAGTTGTTGCTGTGTCTTAAAAAGCAGAAGAACGTCCCGTGATGCAAATTTAAACACGAGCTCTCCCAAAATGAGTTTCTAGCCTGTGAATGAGAAAAGAATTTTCATTCAAGAAGATTAATCTGCTGGGGCTGGTTGAGATTCATTAGGGCAGCTTGGGCAGCCTTCAGCTGCACTAGGGGTAGGTAGGGGGTTTCCAGCCTGTTTCTGTGAAACAGGGTGGTGTTTGTCTCCGAGCCTCCTTGATTTCTGTGATGGCTGCTGTGACAGGCAGCTGTTTTGGGCAATGTTAGCCTGCTGGTTTTCATTACGTCTCTGCCCTAATGAGTAGACTGATGGTGTTTGTTATTTGTGCACGAGCGTATGTGCAAACCTTGTTGCTGGTTTATTCAATTATCTTTTTATTCCTTACACAGCAACAGCAACCAAAGAATCACAGAATCACAAAGACCTAAACTCTTGGGACAGTCCTTTAGATTATCTGAATCTAATTATAATTCAGGCGCTGTGTGCGAATTAGGATCTTAGAATCGCAGAATTATCCTGAGTCGGAGGGGACTCCCAAGGATCATCAAGTCCAGTTCAGGGCCCTCAGCAGTTTTATATGAGACAACATGTGACCTTTTTTGGTACTGGCTTTGTTTTGTATGTATCTTTAATTTGTAAGAAGCAGTTCCTTCTGCTCGAGATTCTTTGATAGGGAACTTGGCTTACGAGTTTTCCATTAAATTTATCAGGTGACAACTGCTTTAGGCCTTGTTTCAGGTATGTGGACTCTGCATTGTCAGCAGAGAGAAGCTGGGGCATTTCAAGATAAGTACTTGATGAGCTGAATCTCTCTCATCTCGATTTACTGAGTAATGTCTCCCTGCACAGAAGCAGGACTCGGTCCCCCCTTGAAAGAAGTTGAGATGTTGATGCTGTGGAGGCCTCCTGCACTAACCTTGTGTGAAGTACTGTGTAGACCATAACTGCTGTAACAGGAATCCTCCTGGGATATGCTTTGAACTCAATTTAGGTTTAAAAAAAGATATTTGTGTGCTGTCACGTGCAAATCTTGTTTACAGAGAGAACAGATGCAGTTGATAAGGGCTTCATAGTTTTATATTCACATGTGATGCTTTTACCAAACTCCTTGTTGGTAGTAATGAGACAATTAATATAGTGATTCATTTTTCTGATCCTAAAGATCTCAGTGTGTCATTGCATTTCACAAGTGATGGGCTCTTGTCACTCTTTTAGTGTAAGGCTGTGCTTTGCCTCTGTCCTATGTGGCACACTTGGCATGGAGAAGACATCAGAAATGTTATGAAATTTCTTTTGACCAACCACCTAGAGCAGAAACTTTGCACATCATTTACTATCAATAAAATAGGGATTATTCCTCTTACCCTATTGCTTCTCCTAACTACATGTAAGGTCAAAAATACGATAAAGTAAAATTCCCAAGGTTTCCCTGGAAGCCACTTGGCAGAACCTGAAACAGGAGAAAGTTCTGAATCCCAGGTCATTGCTCTGTTTGCAGTGGCTGTGTGGCCAGGTGTGCTTCTAGTCTCAGAGTGAATATATGGGTTGAAATTATCCAGCTTTTATTACAGAGAAAAATTTGAAAGTGAGTCAGTAAAGCAAACTTTACACGGAAAAATAAGATGTGGAATATTTGGGCTTCACTTTTCTGTATTTAGATTATGGTTTAGCTGTCTTCGTTAAAAGTCATTCAGTAGCCTAGATAGGTGTTATTAAGAACTTGGATTTGAAATTAATTTATGTTGTTGAGGTCAAAGGTTTTGTTCTCCTTTAGACTGATTATTTTAAAAATATAGTTTGCAGAGTTTATCTAAAAAATTTCATGCTGGCTGTTGATTTACTCTGTGGAGTTGTTACTTCCACTGGCAATGTGCATTCTGCAGATTGTTCACTTCATTACATCTTGAAACCTAATGTGTTGAATCTTTCTTATGCAGGTTAACATTAGCAGAATACCATGAACAGGAGGAAATCTTCAAACTCCGACTAGGTCATCTTAAAAAGGTAAGAACTAGTTGCAGCAAAGGCTTCTTGTGCAGTATTCTGTGAACGAGAGTGTTTCTCTGTAGAGGTTACTACTCGTTTGATAATCAAGAGGGTTTTGTGCTTGAAAGGTATAGCCTGGATTTTGTAATAATTTTTTCAGGGTGGTGGTATTCACAAAAGATGTTCTTTGCTTCAATAAATAGATTTCTGTGTCCTTACAGTTAGGATTTCATGCAGAGTTCTACTCTTGGTACATCTTCTGTCACCATGACCTGCCTGGTGCTGGGCTCTGAATGCGTATAACATGGGGAACAGTAAGGAATGGACGAAGGGAAGAAAATTATAAGAACACAACAGAAGAATGCAACAATCATTGACTTTTCCAGTTCTTTGCAATATTGAGATTATAACCAACATTATCAGTCCAATAAAACCTCTTGGGCTGTTGCAAACCAGTCCTGTTCAGGCAGCTGCGATGCACATTCGTTCTCAAATACCTTGGCCTCAGTAGGAACTGTACCTGCAAGTGGGGTTATATTTAGATAAGCTGTTGGTTACCTTGAAAGTGATTGCAGTGACCTATAAATAAATTTTCTGGGACACTTCAACAGATGAAATACTGGGAAAAAAAATAGATGTCTTCTGCCATTTCCTGGTTAGGTGTGATCTCTGCTAAGGCCAAGGAGTTTTCTTTCGGAAATGAACCAAAGACGAAGCAAATGTCTTGCTGGAGTCCACCTTCTTTTCTCAGGTTGTGCTCGAGCTCTACATTTAGTTTTTTTCCTGTAACCTTGACACACAAGCAGAATGCAAGGCCTCATTAATGCCTCCGTACTCCTTGTTATTTTCTGTGGAAGGGAAAGTTACTGCACACCCGGAATCTGCTGGCAGTCTGCCCATTATGCTTTATTGACCTGTGAACAAAGAGAAGTGATATGGGCAGGGGAATGCTGCAGGCATGCTGGCTCTACAGCTCCCACATTGCTCCAGGGGCTTAACTGCAGGTCCACGTATGCTGGCATGTAACATTGCCACCCTGGAGTGGAGGAATCCATTTGGAAATGGACCTTAATGGAAAATGAAGTAATGTGTTGGGATCGTGGCATTGTCTGAAGCTATGCTTATCCTTCTCCACTTTTGGAAACTGGCTCATTCTTTATGTCTAAAAATAGAACCAGTTGGAAAGAGAAGGAGCAGAGTCACAAGACAGATGGGTAATGGTGTCCCCCGAGTCACATACACAAATTGTACTGCTCAGGGAGCACGTTTGAACTGAGGTTTGTGGCCCTGGCCACAGTGATATGAATTCTCGTGTTGTTTTTGAGGGCACCGGAACTTCCAGCTAGACAAACACTATGTCAGAACTTCTACATGGCATTGAGGAACACTCTGACCTGTTTGAGCAGTTACCACTAGTAGAACATAATGTCGTTCTCTCACACTTCCCATCCTGTCCAGATGCTGCCGTATCCTACGTGGTGTCATGACATCCCTGCTCTTACTGCTGAGGGCTGTCTTCTTTCTCTTGTCCCACCAAAACTGAAATTCCTTCAAAAACAGCTGCATAGCACTTACTCAGGGAAGGAGCAAGACCATAGCAACTAGGCTTCTTAATTACAGAAAACATCAGAAACAAGGAGGTGTAAAGATATGTCTTCTCCTGTCTGTGTAGGTGTGAACAGAATTGCCCAGTCAGTTTTCATTCTTGTTACTTGCCACCTGACTGCGAATTGACTCTGACCATCTCTCTGATCTCCCAGACAAGGTTTATGCCAATAACCTCTTCAGAAGTGGAATTGCATTTTTGTTTCCATAAATCAGGTGGAAACACTACCTGCAGTACCTTACAGAGTGTTGTGTTTTCCTTTTGGTTTTTCCTTGTACAGGAAGAAGCAGAGATCCAGGCGGAGCTGGAACGGCTAGAGAGGGTTAGAAATCTGCACATCAGGGAATTGAAAAGGATACACAATGAAGATAATTCACAGTAAGCATATGGGATTCAAGGACAAGAACCTAAAGTCATTTTTTATTTGTTCTCTTCATAATGAGGAACAATCTTTTCGTAATGGGAAACACTTAATCCTTTTTAAACTGTTATAACTCAATAGTCACTTGATTGTGGGGTGGTACAGTTACAGCTTGAAGTTCACGTAAGACAAAGGCTTCCAGGTGCATCAAGGTGCCATTAAATAGTCTTTCATCAGTGCAGAGTGATCAAATAGCATCAAATTTGTCAGTCATTAACACGATGATAATATATCTCTGACTGAAAGTGAAAGCGTTGTTTCTTAACTGTGCAGTAGCTGTAATTTATTGTGCAGAGGATTTCATTATTTCTGTCTTCTTAAACTGTTTTTTTTTCTCACCAGATTTAAAGACCATCCAACGCTAAATGATAGATATTTGTTGCTACATCTTCTGGGTAGAGGTGGCTTCAGTGAAGTATATAAGGTAACTTGGAAGTGGCAATCTGGTGTAATCTGGATCTGCAGGAAGCAGAATTTTTACACTTGTTTTCTCAATGCTGTGTTGGTCTATGGAGGGAAGAAGGGAGAACAAAGCTTATGGTGCATCTGGCTTGCATTAGACGTCAGAGTTGAGATTTTCAGGTGCTGGCCTTGTCCTCAGAGGTCAAATTTCCTTCAAATATGTGTCAAAAAATGTTGCACCAAGTCTTCAGTTTTTGTTAGGACAGAGAAGCAAGCCACTTGTTTCTTGAAATGCTATGCACAGATACCTGCAGTGGCTAAGCCTTACTGAGATGGCACAGCAAGTCTGAACATCTCTGTAAACAAGAAAAAATAGCTCCAATAATAAGAGTAAAGCCTGTACTTCCTGGGGGTGTAAGGCTTTGTTTCTTGTGCCTTCATTTTACCCTCTGAAATAGCAGACGGTGGGGAGCAGTGTGTGTGTAGTTTTGGGACTTCCTTAGAGCTGAGGATTCCTTGTGTGTCAGCACTCTTGACAGCCAAGACCTGGGATACTTTGGTGCTTGCTATTTGACTATTACACTTAGAGACATTCCAGTTCTCAGTATTCCCTGTCTGTACTCAGAAGTTTTGAATTCATGTTGAATTTGGCTAGAATGGAAATAATTGTGCCAATGCAAATATTGGAAATTTCATGGTGCTTTATTATTTTTGATGCAGCACAACAATGGGTACCTAAACTAAGGGGACTAGACTGCTCAGATGGGGGGAAAAAAGAGTGTGAGCTGTGTGCAAGTACTTTGAGCTGCTTTGCTGACTAAGCAGAAAGTTTTGGCTCCACGGATGAAAGCAAGAGGGTATGAACGTTTCCTACCTGCCTGCTCTTAAGAGTTGCAGCTGTTACTAAAACAAAGAAATGCCTAACCCTTCTTCTCCAGGGTCTTGGCCAATCTATTAAGCATTCAGAATTAAGTAGACAACTTTTGAGATGAACACACATTATGCCTGTTTGCATATCACAGCATTTTGTCCTGTCCTGGTAATCATGAGTTATTGCTGCTCTCAGGCGAGGTAGAAGATTTCTGCATTGGTCCTTGAATGCAATTTCAGAGGTCCATTCTTTAAGGACTGTTTCAATAATAAAAAATTGGAGGGAAAGATAAAGCACAAGATCACACAGCTCTGCCATTGAATTCTCCAGCTTTTATATGTGCTGAAACATTATGCTCCAAGTTGGAAAGCTGAGCTACCTGTGTGAAACAAAGCACTGAAAAATCTTCTGCATTTTGGTGGTTGTTTTTTATTAATCCAAGTGTAGAAAATGAATTTTGGACTTCGGGGAATAATGGCAGGGTCTTTCCCAGTATAAAAACTGTCTATATTTTGGTAATTTGGTCTTCCTGGTCCCTTTGTAGCTCTGGTAGTAAAATGTCAAAATCAATGCAGTGTGGGTTAGATTCTGTGGGGAAGGTCAGATCAAAGCACAGAATATTCAGGTGTTTTCAGAGTTGCTTGAATTCATTAGTGAAACTTACTACATCAAAATGTGGGTTTGCTTTTCCCTCACTATATTGTAATGCTGATTTCCTGGGTGGGGATATTGGTTTGTTGGAGCTTGTCTGCTTTCGCAGTGTTAACTTGAGCTTGTGATTCCTGCTGATTTTCAGCTCTTCTCTCTGCAGGCATTTGATTTAACAGAACAGAGATACGTAGCTGTGAAAATACACCAGTTAAATAAAAACTGGAGAGATGAGAAGAAGGAAAACTATCACAAGTAAGTGAGGTTGTAAAGCAGCCAGCTGTTTCCCACTTCCTCCTGCATTTGATTATCCAGTGCCTGTGAACAGGCTGCCAATTCTTTCCTGTGTTTGCCACACTTCAAAAGCCACTTTCTGTCCCAGGAGCTACTTGCAAAAGTTTTGGTCAGATTAGAAATGTTTTAAATGTGTGCATACACACAGAGAGTTTTGTATAAGCCCTGTGGTTCTGCATTTTAAAGCACCAGTGCTCTGTGAGGAAAGTGCTGAAGTGGCTTCTCTCTGAAATGTTCGAGCAGTTTCATGGGAAATGTTTTTTCCTGCCCGTCTTTCAGGTACACACCTGCGTGGTGCTCCCTGGAACCCTCCCCCTTCCCTGTTGTCTAGAATAAGTGTTTCTGATTGTGGCTTTCCAGTACTGAAGGGAGCCTGCGAGAAAGATGGAAAGAGACTATTTAAAAGGGCCTGGAGTGATGGGACAAGGGGGAATGGCTTCAACCTGACAGAGAGCAGGGTTAAATTAAATATTGGGAAGAAATTCTTTACTGGAAGCCTTTTGCTGTTGGTAACTCTTGCTCTCTAATGCCATGGATTAGAAAACTCTGCAGAGTGACAGCTGAGCCTTCTCCATAGGACTTCCAAGATACAGCTGTGTTCTTAAATCCCCAACAAGTCACTGGGACAAATCAAGATGAATTTGAAGCCTGGAAATTAGGCTGCTAAGTATCATGGAATTCTTCTAGAACTTGCTGATTTTTGTATTCAGCTATCTTGGACCATTTAAGGATTTATGAGGTTATTTTATTTTGGCAAGCAGTACTATTAATCAAGATGAGTTATTTTGTAGCATTGCCAGGGTTGGAGCTGCACTCGGGTTCTGTGGTTCCCAAGAGCTGTTCTGTGCAGTTCCTCCTTCACTTGCTTTTTCTGAAGCTGTCTGAGGAACGTGCATGGGTTTGATTGAAGCTGGATGCTGTGTGGTATGTCTGGATTCAGTATCTAGAGAAATTAGAATTAAGTCACTTGTATGACTAATCCTCAGACTTTGCTGTTTTCAGACATGCATGTAGAGAGTACAGAATTCACAAAGAACTGGATCACCCTCGAATAGTTAAACTATATGACTACTTCTCACTGGATACTGACTCGTAAGTTGTGTTGCTCTGTCCTTTCCCATGGTTTGACCTACTCACTAAAGGCAAAGTATTTAAAACTTTCCAGGAGAGTCCAGAAAGTGTCCACATCAGTGTTAGACTTTACTAGTCTAACACAGTTGGCAGAGATAACCGAGGTGTACTTCCAGTATACACTAGTTTTCTAGAGACTCCACCTCACAAACCAGTGTGGTGTATTCTGCCAGATGCGGTGCTTTACTGGTAAATCCTGTTCTTGGCCCTCAGCAAATGCCACAGCTGGTACAGCTTTCAGCCTCTGGGTCCTTAGTGGGGGATCTCTGACCTTTGTACTATTGAGCACTGAGGCCTGTGCTCCTGGTAGCTTACTTTTAGAAAGGGATTGATAGGCTGAAGGACTCTTAATTTAAATATTAGGGTGAGTTAATAGGTGAGTTACAGACAAGCAGAAACAAAGTGTTCTGCTTTCTATCAGGTGCCTTAATTTTAACAACTCCTGTTTTTCTTTCAGGTTTTGTACAGTGTTAGAATACTGTGAGGGGAATGATCTGGACTTCTACCTGAAACAGCACAAGCTAATGTCGGAGAAAGAAGCACGATCCATTATCATGCAGATTGTGAATGCTTTAAAATACTTAAATGAAATCAAGCCTCCCATCATACACTATGACCTTAAACCAGGTATGCTGTGCTGACATGCTTAAGCATGCTAAGGATGGGTACATTATCTGTAATGGGTTACAGATAATACGAGGAAGTTTCCTTTGTTCAGACAGCAAAAAGAAGACAGGGCTGTCTGGGAAAGCTAACTTGTAACAAGAAAAAAACATAAAATGCATAGAATATTTGGAAAATGTGGAAAGGGTGTTGTCTCCCAGAATTGCAGCGTAAAACAAGGAGGTGTAACGTTGTTAAGAATGAGCCCTTGAACCAAGTGGCTGTGTTTGTTTTCTTCGTGTCCTGCTTGTATTCTGCTGTTGAGAGCTTCGGTTGTTGCTTCATAAAGGTTCCTACAATTACTGGTGTGCTTCATGTTCCCATTCTTCTGGCTTATTCTTTCTGTTGTAATCATCTGGCTGAAAATTTGATGGCAGAAGCTAATTTTGAAATGTTCATTTTTTTGTATTGTTTGTCAGCTCCCAAAGCTGAGGGCACACAGTCAGACCGCTCAGGTCTGCCTTTGAGTTAATTCAGTTACACCTGCTGTGAAGATCCTCCCCAAATGGTGTTGTATATTTTCCTTCTACCGTTAGGGCAGAGTCACAAGGGGGAAAATGGAAATGCTCTGTTTTGGGATGATGCATATTGGCTACATAGCTTTTTTCCTAGTCCAGTAAATTCATCCCTCTCTTTGGGCAGTTATCCCTGGCTTGTCTCCCTGTACTGGTGGCACCTCATCAGCATTGTGTAACTGGTTTGTTATGTGGTTTGTTGCATCAGCACGAGGAATGTGTACAGGAGATGGTGCTGTTGCACTGGTTGTAGTGACCTCGTTTCCTCCCTGGCTGTTACCAAGTTGTCTGAGCTCCTCCTGCAGCTGCCTAGAGCTGTGATTCATCCACTGCCATCACACACAATTCTGCTACTTTATTGTAGGCTTGGAGAAAAACAGTAATGATCTGACTTCTTGATGGGTTTATGAAAGACTCTTGCCTAAGCAGTAATTGTCCTTTTTGAGCTTAAAAAGTCACTGGGGAGCACTACCAGGAAGGAGAGTTTCTGGCATGTTGAGAGGACAGGGCAAGTCAGAACTTCTGGGCAGAATGAGTCATAACTGTGTATGTGTACTTCTCTCCTTAATCCTCCTTTTTGACCTGCCCTTCCAATGGGACCTTTGGGAGGGGTCAAAATAGCCTGGGCTTGAAGCTCATTTGGCTAACAGGGCTCAGGATCTGGGGGCTCCAAGAAATATGAGGTCACTGGGTCATTCAAGATAGGCGGATCAGCTCTAGTACTTGGGATGGTCCCCAAGTTGTCTATGAAGTTCAGGGTTTTGATAGCTAAAACATCTGGTGCAGCTGACTGTAGGTCTCTTGTCCTTGTGCAGTGCAGGCCTCAATGCAATTTTATTCTTGCTAAATGTGTATCCTAAGGGCTGTTTCCTTCCTCTGTCTAGGTAACATTCTTCTAGTCAATGGTACTGCATGTGGAGAGATAAAAATCACAGATTTTGGACTTTCCAAAATCATGGACGATGACAGCTACAACTCAGTTGATGGCATGGAGCTGACATCGCAGGGGGCTGGTACTTACTGGTAAGCGATGCCTGGGGCACTTGCACGTTAAGATCAAGAAGAGTTTATAAACAGCTTTGGCTGTGTGTCAGCTGTATGTGTGCTGCCATTGGCTGTGACAGCTTGACACGCTGGAGGTTTGAGACCCTGGAAACTGCTCTTGTTGTCACACAGCTCTTTTTGAGGCTGGCAGCTTTTCACTGTTCAGTAGGTCAGTGTTTGAAAACCCGCTCATATTCAAGGGGTTGGTGAAAAGCTGCATATGCTGCTGAGGTAGCGAGCTCCAGAGTGGGGCTTGGCTGCTCTTTCACAGTCCAGAGTGGCTCTGTCTCACATCTTAAACAAGAATGAGGGGAATACTGTACCTATTTGGAAATTCAGGTGCATCAGGGAGATGAGAAGAGTATTTCTCTGAAATGAGGAGGTGAAAATCTGTAGTTAGCTCGTGAAAAAGATGTAAATCTCACAGTGTTGTCTATAGCCAGAGCTTCGCTTGAGTGTCGTGTTTTCAGCAATTCTTTATCTTCTGTGCCAAGTGTCACTGTATCACCCTTGGCTGAGAGCAGCCCCTTGGTGAGTGCCACCGAGTGTGACTCTTAGATGTCACCCAAGCTGCAGACTGTCACCATGGGCAACAGAACATTTGTTGGGGCATTCTGTGTTGTACAGCTTTGTTCTGTTCCTAAAAATGAAACTAGCTGTACCCCGAGTGAAGCTGAGTGTCTTTAACTGGAACATGGCGTCTGGGGTTGTATTTCTAAAAATATGTATTTTGGCTGTGTGCTTTCATTGTGGAATTGTTGGCCAAGCCCTTTCAACAGCAAATACCAGTTCTGAAGATAAAAGAGAATGGGCTTGTTTTACGTGCTCCGGTGAAAAGAAACTGACTGTGCTGACTAGCTCAGAATACGAGTGTCTGGAGAGTCCTTGGGATCACTGTTCCCAGAAGGAGTAGGCATTGGTGATCTTGGCCCAGAGATACACAGGAGTGAAATGGGACCCTCGAGTCCCAAGCCAGTATCTGATCATAGAATCTTCTGTTCTAAAGGAAATCATGAAAAATACTTGAAACTGCTGCTCGTAACTTCTTTTCACTTCCTTCTAATCAGGTATTTGCCACCAGAATGTTTCGTGGTTGGGAAAGAACCTCCAAAGATTTCAAATAAAGTTGATGTCTGGTCAGTGGGAGTCATCTTCTATCAGTGTCTCTATGGCAGAAAGGTAAGAAGGCATTTAATTCCTTTTCTTAGTGGTGTTTCCCAAACCTTTTGGAAGGCAGCCCAGGCTTCTTCTTCCTTCTCCACAGACTTAGAAAGTGCTCCTTTGTCTCCTTGCCATCAGTAACAGAGCAGAGTCCATGCTAATGGAAGTGGGGAGCATAGACTAGGCTGTGTTGTGCTCTACCTTTGGCATTTCCTTCAGAAAAGACATTCTGCAGAACATCTTTTTCCGCTAGGCATGTTCCCACTGAGGCTGTTTTGGGCAGGACAGGTGTGTCATTCATGGTCTGAGGTTTTTGGTCTGGTCTTGTCTGTGACACTTCCCATGCCCTGGGTCTTTGTTGCTCTTGATGGCTGCAATTGTTTAGGGGGAAAAACTTTAGAAGTTTTTAGGATGGCTTTTGGAAGGGAAGAGCATGGATCAGGAAAAGGTGATTTGTCATGAGAAGAGGTAGTTTGTTTTGTGACAACAGGAGAGATAGGATGGAGAAGGGAAAGGATTCCATGGGCTCTTGTTTTCAGGAGTCCCTGGTACCCAAGTGTTGTGAAAGCCGGGGCTGACACACGTGTGCTGCTCAGTGCTGTCAGTCAGACACGTGGAACCAGCCCAGCAGAGACGAGTGGGTGAATCTCTGCCGGCTCAGATGATTCAGATGCAGGCAGAGAGCTATTCTCCCGTGCTCTTGATCTCCTCTGGGTGTAGTCCATCAGCTGAGAAAGACTGGTGGTGTCTCCAAGTTGGGGACACTTGGGATGACAAATGCTGTAACAGACCCATGAGGTCTGGAAGCAGGTGGAGATCCCTACTGGCCAAGCCAGACATGTTCCAGCTTGATCTGTTTTGTTCAGTTGAGCATGGGAGCAGTGTGTCCTGCTCCTCTGGTATCTGCAGCACCTTCCCAGCAGCTGTGGGCTGCTTGCCTGGAAAAATGCTGACGTCAGGTGATGAGAAACAGTAGAGCTACAGGTTTTTTATGCCTGTCACCAACCTTTAACAACTTTTTTCTTTCTTTCGGTAGCCCTTTGGTCACAACCAGTCACAACAGGATATTTTGCAGGAGAACACAATCCTGAAAGCTACTGAGGTGCAGTTCCCTCCAAAGCCAGTAGTCACACCAGAAGCAAAGGTAAATCTGCTTGATTGTCAGTCAGCACAGGCAGTTCCAGTCTCCTGATTTCCATAAAACCAGCAGGAATCCTGTGTTTAATGCTCACCTGTCGCACAGTGATCAGTGGCTTTGCATGTCCCATCCTTGGAGGTATTCAAGGCCAGGCTGGATGGAGCTCTGAGCAGCCTGATCTAGTGAAAGGTGTCCCTGCTCATGGCAGGGAGGTTGGAATGACATGAGCTTTAAGGTCCTTCCAACCCAAACCATTCTGTGATTCCATGATCACTGCAGCTGTCAGGCTGAGCATTGAACGCTGGATGCCTCTGCCCATGCTCCTCCTGGTGCAAGATGAGCTTTGGTGCAAGAGCTGGGCTGTGTCTGGGGAAGGAGGTTCAGCACTGGGGTTGTCACGTCGGCCCCGCTCCCGAAGAGTCAAAAGCTTCCTGTTTCTGTCACAAAAAACTAATTCTTGCTTTGGCTTTGGGATGCTGCAGGCATTCATCAGGCGGTGTCTGGCCTATCGAAAAGAAGACCGGATAGATGTCCAGCAGCTGGCCTGTGACCCCTACTTGCTGCCTCACATCCGCAAATCTGTATCCACAAGCAGCCCAGCTGGAGCTGCAATTGCATCAACCTCTGGATCATCCAATAACAGCTCTTCAAACTGAGACAGAGTAATAGGCCAAAAACTGCTTGAGAAACCGGTGAAAAGACTTTCAGAAACACCTTTGGAACAGAGGAATCCACAAGGGTCTCAAGAAACCTGTACCAGGTGCTTTTTTCTCTTGCTTTTTTTCCATCCATAGAGCATGACAACATCAACTCTCATCAAGAAAACCTTCGGCATCTAGGCCAAGCCATGTGGATAGGAGATGGCTTGAGGTTTATCCAGTCAGTGACCACAAAAGGGTGGCTGCTCTAAGCAAGGAGGGGAAACTCAAGAAAAAATACAAAAAGACACGGTTCCATGTACTGTGAACTTCTGAACATGCAGCCTTGGGGAATCCAGGACGCCGTGTGTGCTTCATATGAAGAATGTGGACTTTGGAAAAAAGACTGGGCTAGTCCAGTGTTGATATTTAAACATTGTTCTTTTTCTTTTAATAAAGTTTAGGTAACATCTCCTGAAAAGCTCGAAGCACCAAGGTTCAGCTGGGGATGGTATATGACTCTTTGCCCTTTGGAGGGGAAAAAAGTTGATCCTGCCTGTTCATGGCACTAGAGTTAGTGTTTTACCCCTAATTAATTTCAATTTTTTAAAAATAACAATTTTTTGGAAGAAAACAGTTTTCTGGTCTCAGTGAAACCCGTATTAGCAGGTTTGTGGCAGTGTCCATTTATGCAGCTGGTGCAGTTTTCTGCTCCTTTGGGGTGGCCTCTTAGGAATGATTCACCTTCTCAGGAGGGTGGTGAAGCCCTGGGAGAACAGGCCTGCGTCACTCTGTGATCAGAGTGGGTCACAGCCCAGGCTGCCACAAGGTCTCAGCTGCTGCTTCATCACTCTCAGTGCACTCGACAGTTGCACTTTTTTAATGTGTTGAAGTGCTGTTGTTTTGCAGACCCAGCCCCACATGCTCACGCCGAGCTCTCCACCCTCGTGAGCCTGATCTTGGCTGGCAGGCAGAGAGCAGGCGGGGATTGGAGCACGGCTCACGTGTCACAGGTGTGATCCTTGCCCACACAGCTCTCTTCTGACCCCAGTTCACGTTAGAGCATTCTGAAGCTGAAGGCTTGTCTGCTCCTCTCTGCTGGGTGACTTGGCAGCACAGCTTCCTCTCTCCCTTAACACTTTTCAAACTTGCTGACTCATGAAACTTGCTGCCATCACTGCATCCGATTTCAGAGGGGAAGGAACAAGATAATGTTCTTGAAAGGAGCAAACACCCTAATTGTTGTCTCCCTCCTATAATCTGCCTGGAGGGGTCTTGTACCTTCAGCTGGATCTGCCTGCTGTGAAGTGGGAGCCTCCCACTCCTTTTTCCTCCCACATTGAATGAAAACTGAAAACACAAAAATCGCAGCACTTGAACATGTGGCAGCCAGGTTGGAGTGTTCCTAACATGTGGCAGGAGTTCTTAGCCAGAAATATTTAAAGGTGCAGTGTTGAGGAGCAGGGTTTGTCCCAAGAGGGAGACGACTGCTGCACTACTGCAATTCAGGGTGGTGGTTAAAAACCAGACCACCCTGTGCACACCCCTGGACCACTGTGGGCTGGGGGATCCTCAGTGGGATAACTCCAGGATTGTACCCACAGCTGTGGCAGCCTGGGGGCTGTTTGGGTGGCTCTGTTACCCCAGTGGCATCTCCTGGCAAGTGCTGTTCTCCATCATGCACTCAGACCTGCCACTTGTTCACTTACTGTAAGCCGTCATCTGCCAATACTGTGCTTAAACCTGATCAGGAACTTCTTAACTGAGAAATGGAGTAGTCTGTTGGAATTAAGCAGTAGGCTAGGGAAGTGGACAACTCTGCTGCTTTGATTTTTCTTACTATTTTTGTAGTGACTCTTGGGCTTTTAATTGGATTTACTCCCTTGCAGCTGCATTAAGGTGGTGTCTAAACTGCAGTGTTTTGGACAAAGAACAGAAATACTGCATCTTTAAATCCTCAGCCATCCTCTCTTAGCCCTTTCCATGCCTGCTGCTCCAAGCCAGAAGTTAGTTGTCCAGCAAGCAGCTTCAACATGTTTATTCAGCCTCTGTCAGGAGAAATGGGGGTTGGTGCTTCATCCAGTTTGCCAAAACTGGCGATTTGGTATCTGTCCGCATTGGGGAGAATTCTAAAAGGGTTTTTTCTATCCTGGTCCCATTGTTTCTTGGCCATCCAGTGTGTGTATCTCTGTGGGTGTGATTAGTTTTGTGTCAGAAGCATTTATTCCTGCTGTGCGACACCCATCCAGGGCCAGGGGACAGTGACAGCCTTTTGGGGCTGATTGCAGGGAAGAACCCTGGTAGAATTCTGGCTGCAACACTTCCCTTGTTAAGATGGGTTTCACTTCCAATAACAGACCCTATTGCCACAATGTTCATTTACTTAAAGTGTATGAAGAATTTGTAACTTAAACCAGGCCAGACTGTTTTGGCTCTACCCAACAGATGAGACATGGATATTAAAATAAGTTTTAAGAGATTTGCTTGGCTTTTACTGTTTTTCTGCTCTTGGTATTGGCACAAGCTCTCTTGCAGTGGCTGCGCAGAGATGACACAGGACAGGATGAGGAAGGATGGAGGAAGCTCAGAGCAGTGAGATCTCTGCATCAGAGGCGGCATTGCTGAAAATTACTAAGTCACTTAATTACTGGTGTTGATCTTGTCTTGTAACATAAATTAGAAAGCTGAGGTGGGTTTTTCCCTCATTTCCTGTCGAGTAGCAGCTGCCTTTAGAAGCCACAGATGTTGAGGACATAAAAAAGGCATCTTTTCTGTTGATGAAAATCTGTGGGTCACAACCCCCCATCCACTCTCCAGCCCATGGACACCCAAGTCTCCCCTGTGAGTCACCCACAATAACCAACCACACTGAGCAGTGACGAAACGCAGCTCCTTTAATTTCTTGAGGCTGGGCCTTGTCAGCTTTACAAAAATACACAACAGAAAATGATGGAGCTGGCAGCTTGGCAGCTGAAGATGTTGAGTTTGTTTGTATCTGGATTGATCACTGGGGAGAGCTGGGGTCCTTGGCGTATTGAGCTCCTCCACAGGCATGCAGGGTCACTGGGCCGGGCATCCCTGGGCATCCCCCAGGAGCTGGGGCCATACCTGCCCCCAGGGCTGCTTCCTCTGGTGAACAGTCACTGGGCCCCGGTTACTCTGCAAACCTGATCTGACTTTCACTGTGCCTGAAGTCAAACTCAGTGAGTGCAAGTGAAACCAAACACTGAGTGAGCTCAGTTCCCTCCCTGCTGCTGCAGTTGATAATTTTTCAGCCCCCCGTTCCAGTTCAGATGATGTGACACAGATTTGGGCCAGGAGAGATGGTAATGGTGCTTCAGTAGCATCAGCAGGATCATCACTGTCCTGCAGTGCGTGGGTGGGTGCCCACACGTGCAGGGACGTGTGTGGGGGACATACCTTGACACCCGCAGGATCGAGATTCACCAAGGGGCTGCCTCGCTGGATGCTTTGCCTCCTACATTTGCAGTTGGGAGTCATACTATAAATGAGCTTCCCTCTGCTAAATGGGCCAGTCCCAGTTTATTTTGTGACCTGGCAAACCTTCAGTGTGAGCTTTGCAACCGCTGCCAGTGTCTGCCTGGGTCTGCTGCTGGAGGATGTTGTTTTCTGGGTGCTACACAAGCTTGGCTCAAGCAGCCTTAACCTAAACCTTCCCACTCCCAGCGTGGAGGAGAAGAGGAGACTTTAGAGCATGCAGGAGCAGAATTGGGCACAGCCCTGACTCCCACCCAGCCCGGACCTACCTTTGCTACTAAATGCTGATGCATCTTTGCACTGAGACACTGATTTTCCACGGCTGCACATGGCTCTGCCTGTGGTCTCTGCTTCTCCCTGGCCACAGCGCTGCCCTCGGGGGCAGCTGGGTGTCCCTGCCGGCTATCACCCTGGGTGGGGGCAAAAGGGCAAACAAACGCAGAGCAGCTCAGCCTCCCCTCGCTACATTCACACCCAAGAATAGGCTCTTGGCCACAAGGACACTATTGTCTGTTCTGGGAGCCGGCCTGAGACACGCTCCCATTCCATGCTTTAGCTGCATGGGGGTGTGAAGGCCAGGAGAAGCTGCTGGCATGTGCTGAGGGTGAGGAGCTGCATGCTGCCACCAGCTCTGTGTGCTCTTCCCTGCTCATCTGTGCTCCCAGCCTGCATCTCCTCCTGGGATGGGTTGCTGCAGTCTTTCTTCTCCCTCCATCCTTCAGCTGCAGCTTGTTGCTCACTCACTCTGTCGCTTCTCATTTCCAAACACATCAGTGAAGGGGAGGCTCAAGCGCTTTGAACTGATTCAGGAAAGCCTGAAAAAAGAGGTTATCCGCCATCTGCCCCAGCAGTGTGGGATGAGCCTCACCAGCCCCCAGGCAGCCCTCGCCAGGAGCTGCTTTCCCATCCTCTGTTGCTTGGGCTGCAGGGATGGTGCAGAGCAGTGCCATGGTCCACATGGAGTTAAAACACAGGGATGGAGATAAAAACACAGGAATGAAACTAAAAATGCAGGGATGCTGTGGGCAGTAGCAGGATGAAGACAGGGAGATTCAGCCTCATGCTCAGGCCAGATCTCCCATCTCCACCTGGGCTGCCCTGGGGAACACCAGCAGCAAAGTTTTAAGATGATTGTCTCTACTTTGCATTCAGTGAAAGAAAAAATCCAGAGCTCTGCTCAGTCCTGTCCTCTCCTGACCAAAGGTGCCGGCTGTGTGGGAGCCACGAGCACGCACTGCCGTGTCGGCAGCTGCCTTGCTCCTGTCTCAGCTCTTCATCAGGATCAGGGCTCCAAACCTGCTTTGTTCAGCATTGGCTCATCCCAGCTCCCGTTAATCCTGAAAATCCGCACACTCACACCCAAACCCAGGAGAGTGGCTGGGATTGATGCCAAAACCCCTCCAGGCTAAAGGAACTGGTGAGGGATGGAGGTGGAAGGGGACATGCCCGTGGCTATGAGGTAAGGCAGTGGCAGAGGTGGAAATGAAGCACCCAGGGGCAACTGGACCATGCTGCTCTGGTTGGAAATGGCCAGGGAACAGGGTGAAATCTCTGCTCTGTGGTCCCATACCCGCTTCCGGCAGGAGGAAGATGCCGTTCAGGATGTGCTGTCCTCCACTACTCTCCAGCTGCTTTCCCTTCCCGCTCTGCAGCCAGGTTCCGCCAATTTGCTCTTGAGTCATGCAGAGAAAGTGTTTTTCTAAAAGGCAAATTTCTTGTAAATGGCTGGAATTCCTCTCTGCCCCTTTCCAGGAGCCCTCCAGGGGAAGCCAGGCAGGAAGGAGAGGCAAGAGGCTCAGAGGGCAGGACTTCTCCCTGGGCAGCCCCCAGCCTTGTCCCACCCCTGCAGCAGAAGGCCAGGATCTCGGCGCTGGCCCTCGCAGGGCTGGAGCATCCTGAAATTCCTCATGGCAGCTCCAAGCGAGCACATCTGGTTTTAATAAATTATTTGCAGCTTGAACTTGCCTGACTTTGCAGGGCTGAAGAAGAGAGAGCAGCAAAGAGCTCTGAAAGCTGCCGTGTGGGGCGCCTACAAAGAGACCCTCTTTGCAGCGCTGGGAGACAGCAAAGTTGAGAAGGAGGTCAGGGGGAATGGGGCTGACCAAGCACATTAAGGGACCCCGGCAAAGCTCCATCTGCTCCTTGCAAGAGCTAAAGGGACGATTGGGTTGTAGGCAGGGAAAGGGCCCTTCATTTTGGCCAGGATCCCTCTACCCGCAGCTGAGTGTCGAGCAGAGCCTGGGCTGATCCTAAACATCGTGTTTCAGTTCCTGGGGGAGGAGCACGGGAAGCAAACAGGAGGTGCCTCCCTGACACTCCGTGCTCGGTGGAGCCTCAGCCACCAGCACCAAGATCCCTCTCACACGGTGTTGAACCCTAATGAGAAAACCAAACCCTCAGGAACATCAGCATGGGGCCCCGAATACAACCATTATGCTTGGGGCTGCGGAGGAGCTGAGCCCTCGCATGGCGTCCCCATGCTTGTCCCCAAAGGCAAGGGTACAAATGCAAAGCTTGGGGATGCGTCTCTTGCTGTACCCCCATGGGGTTCCCCACCAAGCCCCACATCCCAGCAAGGGGATACCAATCACCCTCACTCCCTGCAATGCAAAGCCTGGAGCTTGGAGAGGGAGCTGGGCTGGGTGTTCCTGCCTGTCTCCAACAGAGAGAGCGACGTGGCCATTCCCTGCTGCTGTCGCTGCCGGCGCGAGGGAGAAGGAGCCAGCAGACGCCAAGACGGCCTCTTCCCCAAGCAGTGACCTCAATGCACAGCGCCTGCCAGGTCAGTGTTGATCTTGGCCCAGCCAGTCCTATTTGGGGCCAGGATGAGGCCGAGGCGGCGCTGAGCTCTTGGCAGAGTCTGGCAGGTGCTGCTGGTCTCCGGCAAAGCAAAGCCCCTGACACCAGAGTCCCCCAACAGCTGCTGCCCACAAGGCAGGGCTTTGCTCTCCTGGAGCCCTCAGTCCCAGAGAGCTATGGGCTGGGGGGAGCACCCTTGGAAGAGGGCAACAGAGCAGGACATGCTGCCTCCCTGGTCATACAATAAACAGACCCTTAGAACCTGCCAGTCCTCAGAGGTGGCTGATGGGGTGGTCAGATCCCTCCTTCAGAAAATCTGAAGGCTACAGATGCTGTTCTCATGGTCCACAGGTCCCCAAATCCTTTCTTCTAATGCCTCTGGCACAAGCAAACACCTAATGTGCCCCGTGACAGCCCCAAACTCAGTAAGTCATGGGGTGCCTCACTGCCACTGAGCACCCCAGCTCCAAATCTGGGGTTTCTCCCCCACCCCTGTGGTTGGGTCCCACTGCGCATTGGTGACACATTTGGAACCTGCTGAGCATCCTGACTGACTTGTTTTCTCCCAAGTGCTCCTGACCAGGTCAGACCCCCAGCCAAAGGTGGGCAAGTGGCTCTTGGATCTATCTCCGGAAATGTTTTCCAAACCCTCCTGAAGGATGGCTTTCACTGGAGTCAATGCTGTTTCACCCCATCCCACTGCAGCCCCTCCACTGCGACCACTCCCTATATGGGATGTTGCTTTGGCCAAAACCCAGAATTTATTTTTCCAATGAAATGACAGATTCAGGTGCTCTGACTGCGGGAATCGGCTACTGACACTGAATATCCCAAGTTCTGGGTAATCCTGGGATGAGCCCACTGCTCCCAGTCAATCTCCCCAGGCAAGGAGCTCTCCAGAGATTGTGGCCAGCGGCTCATTTGGCTGTCTCCTGCATGCAGCCATGTCCCCTTTTCCTCGTCTGGCAGCAACTCATTAGGGCCAGAGGGGTCAGACAGCCTGGAAATGTCCCAAGGGAAAACACATTTCCTCCCGATTCACTGCGTGGAATAGCGACTCAGCTGGTACTAAACCAGATTAGGAAGAGAGTAGGTAAGGAGCTGTTGGCCTGTGTTGAAGAAATTAATTAAGAAGTGCTAATTATCTGCTAATCACACGCAGCATAGGGGCCTCCCAGACACAGGATGTACCAGACCACGAAGTGGCGATGCTCCATGGGACCCAAAGTCTTTTGACTCTGCTGAGTCCCTTCCTTCAGATGCGTTCAACTTCCTTGAAAGGGATATCAGGTCTGTCCGGGATGGGTGGAGGATCCCACTCATGGGACTTCACAGCTCCATCATGTCCAGCCACTGGTGTCTCAGTGGGTGGCATCCCCCTGGAATGGTCTCCAAGTTTTCGGGACAGAAGCAAGGATCTGGATGATTCCTTCCTCTCCTCTGGGCTGTCATGCTTGTTTCCTGTGGCAGCCATGGAGGCAGCGAGGCCTTTCTCTCAGTGCTGCTGCAATTAAAAAATAATCCCTGCCTTAGAAAAACCAACAGCCCAGATGCTGATATGCTTAATTAGCCTCCCCAGAGGGTTTGCATCCCCAAATCCCATCCTGGCACCAGCCTGCAGGTCCTTCCTGCCCTGCTGGGAAAAAACGGATTCCTTTATTTTCTGAAGAACAGCCAAACCGTGTCTGGCTCACACCTCTTCCTCACACCCTCACGGGTTTGTGCCATCTCAGGGCCGGATCTTGTTCCCTGCTCAAGGAAGCTCTGCCATCAGCTTGGTCTCATCAAAAGCATCATCTCCCCTGAATTTTTATATCAGAGCCTGTGTGTCAAGGACTGACTGACCCTCCCTGAACTGCTCAAATCCCAGGAGAGCTTGAGGGGGTGAGGCTTCCACACCCTCAGAGATGCTCCCACAAGAATGGGCACCACGAGCATCATCCAAACGCACCAGATGGGTGTAGAAAGCCAGGAATATGCCAACTTCCAGTGTTTTCCATGTATACTGCCTTCTTAGGGAGGCTTTTGGGGACATAGAGTGGAGGTGTGAAAAAAAAAGTTTAAAAGTTCTTTAAAAGTTTTTAAAAGCCTTTTATATTCAGGTCCTGGATGTGGGATATACCTACATCGGATATTGTGGATGTTCTTTGTCCCATGCCCTCATCAGAGCACCAGAAGCTGGAGAGCTGCACCAGCACCCCACGGCTGGAGGGACTGGGCTTGTGATGGAAGGTGCAGTGAGCTGTATCCAACTTCAGCATCCACGGCTGGGCTGGGAGCTGCCCAGCTCTGTGCCACAGGGATGGATGAAGGAGGATCCAGTTGGGCTGGGTGTGCTTGGGATGAAATAATTCTGCCGGGCATCCAGAGGTGCAAGCAACGATGTGTGGTGGGAGCTCACGGCAGCCCTTGGCTGCTCTCCCCGGCGAGTTGGGCTGAGGACCCGACGCGGGACTCGACGCGGGGCTGGCGGCACCGTGGGCATCTCCCCCACACCCTCCGCCCCGTACCGGGGCATCGCGACCACCCGGGGTGTGGAGAGGGCTGCAGGGGCACTCTGCGGGGGAAGCCAGCCATACCCGGGCGTCTGCAGAGATGCCCTGGCCAGGCTGGGCTTCGCTTCTACCACTTTTCCCGTTTCGCCCCGGACCCCCCGCCCCAGTGATGCGCTGCAGCGGGCGGAGCCCCCCGGGGCTCGGGCCGCGCCCCGCTCTCTTGCCGCCGCTGGGCCGGGCCCCGGTCCGCTGACGCAGTGTCTGAGCCCGGCGCGCACGCTTCAGTTTTTTTCTTATTTTATTTTGTAACATTTTTTCCCCCCTTCTTTCCCTCCGTCT
>VZRR01003268.1:27005-47926 GCA_013398015.1 Oreocharis arfaki | reverse complement strand
GGCGGGGGGGCCAGGGGGGCTCCTGGGCCGGGGGGCTGCCGCCGGCCGGCTGCGCTCCGCAGCCCCGCTCCGGCCCTTTGTCTCTCCGGGGAGGGCAATTCGTGGAGCCGGAGGTCGGGAAGGGGCCGAAGGGGTTTGTTGGAGCTTTCCTCCCTCTCTCATCCTGACCTCATCCCCTCTCCCGCCGTGTTAATCTTATGAAAAAGTGCCCTCCGGGATCGGGCCCCCAGTGGGTATTTGCGAACTTTCTTTTTTTTAGTAACTTCTCACAAAAAAATCAACGGTTTGTATTTTATCTTTTTCTAACCTTCTGAAGGCACCATGAGCCAGACACTGGAGGTTCTTCTGGACGGCCTCTGAAATTGCCGTTTGAGACCCTTTTTATCCCAGAACAGTCTAGCCTAGAACTAGAGGAGCTGCTTTTGGGGCTTCCTTGAATTATTTTGGCCCTATTGATAAAACTTTAAAATTTTAAAAGAAAGCAAAATTGGCTACTTTTGCCTGAAAATAAGAGCTATAAGCCCTTGGCCTATTTTATTAGAGCACGTTTAGCAAATCCAAAACAGATTTGGAAGTGGCAGCATAGGAGCACACTGATCCCCTGCCCCCAACTACCCTTGCCCCCTGCTTTCCCCTCTCTCTCCAGTGTCACAGTGCCTGGGGCTGAGCCGCCTTGCTCAAGGGGCAAAAACGGAGTCATGGACATGATGAGAGTGGGCAGCAATTCCATGCCAAGCAAGGGATCAATTCTGGGATCAGAAGAGAAACTGCTTGGCTCAGAGATGGAGAAAGTACGAAGCAATGGGAAAGGAGACCCCTGTAGCCTGGGGCATTTGGAAGAGCGGTCAGGGTTTGCTGCTGTTTGTAGACATCTTGGCTGGACTTTCCACAGCTGAATTCCTGTTAGACCTCCCCGTAATTTACTTGAGGGCCATGAATTCCTCCTTCTGTGGGTTTTAAGGGGGTTATTTCATTTCAGCAAGGTTTTGCTGCCTTTACAGGCCGATTCTGGCTGTTTCATCCCAAAAAATGTCAGTGGGATCCAGGTCTGGCGATCCCGAGGACAGAGGCACCTCTGTCCCGGCTGTGAGGCAGGAGTGCGGTGGCAGCCGACCCCATGCCGGGCCTGGGCGAGGAACAAGGCAGCTTTCAGCGGCCGCCAGCCCGCAGGGCCATGTCACTCGTGCCTCGCTGGTGCTGAGCACCCTCAGCTCTCTCTCCTCCCCATCTCCACTTTCGGTTGCTCCTGCCCCGCATCAGTCCTGGTTCGGACGCCGTGGATGAAGGGGGCAGAGGATGGTGCCAGTGGAGGTGCCACGTCCAGGATTCCCCAGCACCAGGCTGGTTTGCAGCTCAGAGAGGATCCTCGCTGGGAGTTTGGGTTCAGGATGGAGTAGTCCCAAGAGTCCCTTGTTTGCAAGGACGCTTCCAGTGGAGGGCTGGCCCAGCAGACAGCATTGCTTCCCCTGGGGAGCTCTTGCTTCCTCGAGAGGTTTGTGCCAAACCCTCACCTCCGGGACAGTCGTAAAGGTGGAGCAGAGCTCTTGGCAAGAGGTTTGGGGCTCCTTGCTGGGAAATCTCCTCCAGCTGACCCATCTGTGCAGCATTGTGTGGGCACCCATGTGCCTTCCCAGGGAAACCAAGGCAGCAGCTCTCATCCTGCCATGGCTGCAGGTGGGACAAGATCCTTGTGTCACTGCTGGGACGTGGTGCTGGATCAACTTCCCATCTATCCAGTGCTCCATGTAGGTCCTGCCATGTCAGCTGTGGGGCAAGAGAGAATGCAAAAGGGACCTGGAAAGAATTTACAGCCTATAGAGCAAACAGAGCAGCCTTTGCATGAATTTCCCCCCCATTTTCCTTTTTCCAGTGGAAATAGCTTGTTCCATGGCAAATGCAGCCCCAAGAAATTATATCTCGATCTTCTTCAGACTGTTTAGGAGCAGGAAAAGGGGTCAGAGGTGTTAGCTTTGCTGCTGGAGCCTGGCAGGGCACAAGGGACAGTGGAGACCTCACCTCCCCAGTGTCTGCAGCCACAGCAGCTGCTGGGACGTGGCAGCAGGGCTGGGGATAGTGCTTGCGCAAGAATGACAAGAGTGAAAAGAGGTTTAATTTAACCTTCCATGCAAAACTGTCTCCTTCCCTTGAAGCCACCCAGCTGGTGTGGGGACAGGAGGTTTCCCCTGGGGAGGTGCTCTTTGCCAGCATGTGCAAAGGTCATGAGGTCCTGGTGATGGTTAAAGCCACGTTGCAGATTTTTCTCTCTGGCTTTATTTTCTCTCTGGCTGGATTTTGCACCTTTCTCTGCAGGCAGAGGCACTCTCCTTAAGTATTACTTCCTTAAGTGTTTTCCAAGGAAACATTTTGCCCCAAAATCAAAGCAAATGTGTGCTGAGGGTGTATAATCCCTCTGTACTAAATGATTTTTTCCAGATGAGAAATCAATCACAAGAGGCTCTGGTCCCACTGCCTCGGTGGGTGCTCAGAGCAGGGAAGGGAAGGCTTTGGTCCAGCCTTGCCAGAGGTTCCAGTGTTACCCACTGGATCATTGTGCCCTGCTCAGCTCCATGAATGCAGCTGGATCTTGGGTGGGAGTGGTGGCCGCCCTCCCACCCACTCCAGCCCATCCCAAGCCAGCATTTCCTGAAGGGTTGTTTAAGCAATTTGTAAAATTTGGTTCTTCACGTGCAGTGAGGAGCAGGATTTTAATTAATCTGAACTGCGCACAGCTTGCAGAGCATCGACATTTTTCTCATTCCTAAGATTGCTTGGAGCCCAAAAGAGACCCACACAGATGCTCTTGTTCTTAAAGAACCCATCTTTAATTTCTTAAGGATTAGAAAATGATTAGTGGATTGACTTGCAAATTCCTGGGAGCACTCTTTAGTCTACGAGCAAAGGTTTGGCTGTTTCAGGGGGCACAGGGTATTTTCCAATATCATCTCTGTCCCACTGCTCAGTCCTGCACTGCACCTCGTGCTGTCACAATAGGGACATATATGGGATTTGCCGTGTAAAACAGCCTTGTTTACTGGATGGTGCCGAGGTGGAATGGACAGATTGAGCTTTTCTCACTCCTCCACCCAAATCCAGATATGGCAACTTGAGGCTCTGCAGTAATGCCCCCATTACTTCAGTAATGCCTAGCCTGGGAGTGCTGGGCGTGAGGCAGGTGAAGGGCATCCAGTGGGAACTTCCATGGTAAATATAATTTTAATTTTAAAAAATTATGTGGGACACCAGAGGCTGCCCCTGGTGGTGTGAATGTGCTTGGGTTTGGTGAATAGAGAGATCCCTGTCCAGAGACAGTGATACCACTGCTCAGGGAGGTAACAGTAGGACTGGTGCTGGAGAAACAAGGGAGGAGAAATCTATGAATCTTTCATCATTTTGAGGGGGGGTTTTCTTTAGTAGTTTTTAAAAATTTGGTAAGTCTTCAGCCTGCTGTGCTGGAAGCACCCTGTCTATGAGGATGTGTCAGGGCTGTCCTGCACGTCACATCACATCACAGCACTGGCCAGTTTGCTGGCCAGGGGGTCTGGGGTGCTGGGTGAGGGAGTGTGGATAGTCAGAGGAGCTGGGGCCAGCGCAGTGCTCAGGGGTGAGTGTTTGGCCACTGTGTGTCCTGGGAGGGAGCCTTTGCCTCTCCCACTGTGCTCTTGCTTGGTCCATTGCACTCCTCCATCCTGGCTGGAGCCCGTTCAATGGATGGTGCTGCCTTCATCTCCCTGCATTCCTGGGGAGTCACAACCTCTTGGATGAATGCAGCTGCTGCAGGGCTGGAGCGTGGGCCAAGGTCTAGGGGGAAATTGGGGAAAATTTCCGTCGTTCTATCCTTTGCTGGGTACCAGAGGACAGATTCTGGGGCTCTCGTCTCCCTTGTGGCCCCTGCTGTGATGAGTCCCTTGGGCTGCCCAGGGACAAGCACCCCTTCTGGAATGTATTCATTCATCTGTGTCCCAGGCAGGATGCTGGGAGAATGGGCTTCTTAATGTCTGCAGAGAGGCTGAAATGAAGTATGTGGCCCCCTTCCAAAACCTTTACGAGGCAGCAGGAGTGAGCAGGGTGGTAGGTAGCCGCTGTCGTCGCAGCCAAGTAAGGAGCTCATCTCGTACAGCTCCCACCATATAAACAGCAGCTTCTCTCGGGCTGCTGGGCCAGCCAAGAGGAGTTTCTCAGCTCCAAGTGCACATCCTGCTGCTCCATACCCCCAACCAGACCATCAGAAGCTTCACTTTCTTCTTTGTAGCAAGAGGTCCTTAACTCCCTGAGGTCTGTTTTTAAAAAACAGAACAACAACCAACCTCTTTTATTCTGGAGCTTGGCTTGGAGCATCCAGAGCTGCTTCTGGCAAGTCTGGCCCCAGCCAAGCCCCAGGGCTGTGCTGGGCTGGGTGAGTCTGTGAGATGTTTGGCATCATTGCTCATTTGCTGCGAACCTCTAATTTAGGAGCATCAGGGGTGGGAGTTGTGTCTCCTCTCAGCTCTGGAGGAGACGGGACTAGTGCCCTTCCTGAACCAGACGTGTCCTGGGGCTGCCGGCATGGCTGCATTTCCTTCCCTTTTATTTTTTTTTAGTCTGAAGTTCCTCTCTAAGGAGTTGCGTCGGAGTAACCGATGCCAAAAGCAGCTGGGGGAGAGGTAGAGCCACGGTGTCCTTTCCACAGGCTGGGAATGCTCTCGTGTCCTGTGATCGCTGGCAGCAGGGATGCTCTAGCTCTGCTGTTGGGAGCTCCCATGGACACAGCTGATGCTTTTATCACTGTTTCCCATTCCCAGCCCACAGAACGATATACAGGTTCCTTCCTTGGGTCAAAAATTGATGCTCTTCATGGCAATGGCTTTGCTTTTTGCTCTTCTCCACACCAAGACTGTAAGAATGGCATCAGCCATGCCTGGACTGACTGCTAGAGCTGGTCTTTGCTGGGAACTTCTGTCCAGGAAGGGGATTTTCCTCCAGAGGAATAACTTGTCCAGTAATAAGAAATTCAAGATGGAGTTGGGGCTTTTCTGTGATCCTGCTGTATCCTTCAGCAGAGCTGGCTGGGCCTGGTCAGGGGTGCAGTCCTGGGGTCCTGCCCTCCCGAATGTCACTGGAAGGTGAATCATCAAGCTGGTTCCCTCTCCTCCTCAGGGCTGTGCAAGCTGGGCCCAGCTGAAGTTCTGTCAGGTGAAACTCTCCTGTGCTGCATGAGCAACAATTTTTGGTTCTTCGTAGGGTCCCAAAACGGCTTGGGTTGGAAGGGTCCTTAAAGACCATCTCCTTCGACCCCCTGCCATGGGCAGGGACACTTTCCAGTATCCCAGGTTGTTCCAAGCTCTGTCCAGCCTGGCCTTGGGCACTGCCAGGGATCCAGGGGCAGCCACAGCTTCTCTGGGCACCCTGTGCCAGGGCCTCCCCACCCTCACAGGGAAGCATTTCTCCCCAGTATACCATCTAACCCTGCCCTGCTCCAGCTTAACGCCACTGTCCTGTCACTCCAGGTCCTTGTCCAAAGTCCCTCTCCAGCTCTCTTGGAACCCTTTTAGGCACTGGAAGGGGCTCTAAGGTCTCCCTGGAGCCTTCTCTTCTCCAGGCTGAATATCCCCCACTCTCCCAGCCTGTCTGCATCTTCTTTGCCATCTTTTTCTGTTGTTTTTTTTTTATTCCGGGGGAATTTTTCTTCTCTGTTGCTGATCTTTCCCCCATACTTGGTGCATCCCCACCATGTTTATCATGAATGAGTTCCCACTTCCTGCAGTTTTTCACCTATCGGTGCCATGTGGGTTTCGGAGCCACTGCTCACCCTTGGGCTGCAAAAATGGGCTGAAAAGACAGCGGTTTGGATAGGTGGCTTGGGGCTGCTGTGCCCTGTTTTCTGGTGGGTGAGACACATGATGTGCGGAGGTTCAGGCTGAACAGGGGTTCCTTTCTGCACTGTGTGAGCGAAGGGTGGGTTTCTTGCTGCAGGATGTTACAGGTAAAACGTTTTCCTGAGCTCCCAAATCCAAATGAAGGTGTTAGTTAGCATGGGGGCTGCAGCCCCTGAGGGAGCTCATAAGTCTCAGAGCACCAAAGGAGCCCCGTTGCATTGCATGGCTGGGGCACCTTGTGAGGTTCAAGGCTTTGCTGCTTTTACCAGGTGGTTTGGAGCAAACCATATCCACAGTGTGTCTGCAGCACAGGAATCTCTGAGAGGGATTGCCCCTGTGGCTCCAGGTGTGCTCAACCTCCTGCAAAAGCAATTTGGGGCTGTGTTTTTTGGGACATCCCACATAAAGGGGAACCTTGAGGGAGAACAAGGGCAGGGAACACCTTTGCCAAGGTGGCTGCAGGACAGAGCTGAGTTCCAGAGGTGTGTGAGGGGCTCTGGCATCACATGGTGCTGTGATCACCCTCATAGAGGAGCCAGAGAGGTGGCAGGGGCTGGCAGGGATGTGGTAACAGAGCCTCACAGTGCTGACATGTTGGGGACATCATTTGCTTTCAGCTGTAATTGCAGCCAGAGCCCTCGAGCTGCTCCAGTCTGGGATAACTGGGACCAGGCTCTAACTGTAGCTTCAGTCCTTTGTTGAATTTGCTCCCTGCATTTGTTGCTAGTGATGGGAGGGTGACAAATGCAATGGAGCAGGGATGCTCTGGGTGTCCTGTTGTGGGTGGCTAAGCTGGGATGTTCTTGGAGCTGGGTGGTGCCAAGGATGCCCATCCATGTCGTGCTGCAGTTTCTCTGTCTACCGTCCCTGTGGCCTCTCATCCGGTGCTGCCCACAGTCCCCAAAATTGCTTGGTTGTGAAGCTTTCTGTATTTGCTTGGGGGTGGTAATGTTGTTGTGGGAAGGGCTGAGCTGAGTTCCTTCAGTTCAGGCTTCCTGCTGGCCAAGAACTTGCTTTTTTGATTAAGAGAAGGAACCTGGAGCCAGGGCGGGGTGTAAAAGCTCTCTTGAGGGTTGCCCCAAAGGATGGCAGCTTCTCCATCCCTGCAGTGTTCAGCCACGAGTGCCAAGGCCAATTTCTCCCACTGTGCTGGGGCATGAGCATCCCAGTATTTCCCACATGGGAGAGGAGAGTGTTTCTGCAGGCAGAGCCAGTGTCCTGCTTTCAGTCCCAGCTGCCCCCATCCACCATCACACTGCCTTGTAGCACCAACTGCTTTCCATGGTCCCACCAGTAGGCTGAGGGCAGCATCCCAGTGGCTGCATGGTTGGGACAAGACACCATCCTTGATGGAAGTGTGTGGGATTTTGCTTTGCTTTCCCAAGTCCTCATCAGAGGAGGAAGAGCAGGATGGGGTGGATCAGAGCTGCTCTGAGCTGGCCCTGCTCAAAAGAGGGAGGATGCAGGAGGGAGAGACAGAGCGTGCCAATCCCAGCCCTGGTTTAATTTTGGTGATTCCAGGCAGAGCATCCAGCAGGATTGCTCTTTGTCCTGTGCCAGAGGGCAGCTCCTCTTTAAGAACGATCTGCTGGTTTTGCCATGCATGGGTTTCCATAACTGGAGGACAGTTAGAAAGCTCTGCCTGTGTGATTTCAAGTCCACAGATGGGTACCAAAACCTGAGGAACATCTCTAAGAGGAGTCAGCCATAGCTGTGCCATGGCTACTGAGGGCAGTGCAGGAGAGCAGGCCCTGGAAGGGACGGGGACATTGCCAGTCCCTTTGGGGTACTCCTCTGGAGCCACTTCCTGCAAGGATTGGGTTTGCTGTGCGGAATACCAGCTTGGGAAAAGGGATTAATTGATCCAAACTTGCCTCCTCCCACCCAACTCCACATCTGTCCTGGGGTCAGGAATGCTGAATGCTCCTTTCAGTGCCCAGGAGCTTATCCAAGCACCACTGCCAATGTCATGGACACCATGGACCCAGGCAACCCGAAATTCCATAGAAATAAGGCAAAGAAAGGTGTATTTTTGGTGAAGCACAGCTTTGCTGCCTTGTATTGAGCCCATGCGGGTCGTCCCCTCAGCTCCTCCCCAGCAGTGCACAGTGAGCGGTTTTGCACAGGGAGAAGCTGGAAGAGCTGGGTGGATGCCAGGGCTAAGCTGGTACTGGAGCTTTCACATTCCGCCATGGCCCAGCAGACACTGGGGACACACACTGAGTGGCCTCTCCTGCCTTCTTTGAGCCAAGGGGCTGAGCTGCTTGCAGCATGCAGGGGCTGCCCAAATCCCATAGCCTATAATTTCCTACCTCCATCTCTTCTCTTTTTAGAGTAAAATGGTATTTTATGCTTCTCTGGCCCCAGGCCTGCCCCCTCCAGTCTGGATGACTTCCTTGAACACGGTGCCACTGCAGGGCCACTGGTGAGTGTGGCTCTTACATGGTGCTGCCAGCCCCAACGTGGCACTGAGCACACTGACATCAATTCCTTAAGCTGCTCCAGGGCTTTTCTGACCCGATACTAATTTTTTCTTGCAAGGCAGGGCTCACAGGTAACAGAGAAGGGTGTCCTGTTGCTGATGCTCCCTCTAGTGATGCTCATGGTAGAGCAGCTTTTTCTGTTCTAAGGAGCAAAGCACTGGCGTTGGCTCCTTGCAAAGGAGCCACTGTGGCATCAGGCTGTACCCCAGGGAGGCCTCATCATGCTCCAGCGGGTCACAGCACTGATGCTGCATCACCCAAACCTGCTTAAAGACCCCTGTATCCCTGGTGCTGGAGGGGCTGCACCGCCCTCACTGTAGGTGGGAAGGGGAGAGCGATGGGCTGGGTGTGGCATGGGGAGAAGGTGTTTGGTGGGGGATGAGCTGGTCTCCCACTGTCCAAGTCAGGATCAGGCCAGTTCCAGCTGGAGACACCAGGACCAGCTTAAGGAACCTGACTTTCAGCTAGCCAGAATCAGCCCTGTCTGGATTTTGGCTTATATCCTTGCTTGCCGTGATTTTTAAAATATTTTCAGTGAAATTAAATGTTTCCCTTAAATTAAATAAAGCCCTGCAAACAAGCTTCACTTTTGTTTATTTGACATCATCACTGATGTCATATGGTCTGGGGAAGGGGCCTCTGACATAATTTCTGTCCTGGAGCTAGGTAGATGCTGGAACTCCCAAAAGAAATGGGGACATCTGTCTTCCTCCATTTCTTTTTCCATTTCATGCACAGGGCAGGGAAGTTCTGTGAGCCAAGATGTTTGTTGCTTGAATGTGCCAGAGCCGCCTGTAACAACAGAGCTGGGGCAGGGTGAGGTTGCAGGGAAGTAGGAAATGAAAACCTTTTCAGCCCAAAAAATTCATACAATGGCACAAAACCAAAGCAAACCAAAGCTAAATATAGTGGGGCCCATGAGTTTTCTTGGACTTCTGGTGAATGTTTGTGGTGGAAAAAAATGAGATGTTTTATAACAAAAAAAAGAACAACAGAAGTGGTGGTGTTGATGTGGTGCTTTGGGAAGCTTCCTGCTGAGGTGTTGGGGCAAGAAGAGGCAGTAAGAAGCCCTGAGGTGGCTTTTTAGCTTAGAAACATTTATTTGAAGAAATAAAGTGTCTTTTAAACATGACACATCAGCTGGAGCAGCATGTCCCAGCGTAATGTCTGGGATTTACTGGTTTATACAGGTTTTGGGATAGAGTCACGTGGTGGGGTGACCCCCAGCCATGCTGGGAGTCAGGGAATTTCCTTGGGGATGGTTGGCCCATGGCAGCAGGCAGGACTGTGGGACCTGTGTGGAGTTGGGGTTGAGCTCGGCCTGTCTTCCCTCATCGGCTGCACTTCTTTCTGCTAGCAGCTATGGCACTCACTTGGCTTCTGCCTCCCAGTGCCTGGACTGGGATTCCAGAGGGTCCTGATGTGGTATTTTGTATTTGCTGGGGCTGGGGCTGTGCAGGTATTATTCTTCACACGAGGGGAGACCTTCCCCAGCAGTTCCTGTTTGCTCCACACTTTTTAGCAGGTCCCCAAACACACATAGCAGTGAGGGATGTGCTATTTCCCTGCTCTTGTTTTTCTCCGCCTGGAGCAGATGGCTGGTGCCAAAGCCATTGGCTTCTCCAGCACTGGCATTGTTGCAATGCCTGGGAATGCTGAGTGCTGCCCATGGGAGCTCAGCTTTGAACGGCTCTAATGATGTGGTTAGAGTGGGCGAGCACTTTACTCTGGCTCCGACGCCCAACAGCCAACCTTGGTGATGCCACGCTGGATACAGACACCCACCGGTGCCGCTCTGCCCAGAGCCCACCACCTGGTGGCGTGGAATGGCCACTGGGGCAAACCCTGAGTCAATGCTGAAGGGAAGTGGTGGTCCCCAGTGTCCCGGGTGCTGTGCCCAGGGATGCATCCCAAAACTTGCTTTGCACAGAGCCAGGATGTTCTTTCAGAGCTCAGGGCCATGCATGGCACATACTGAATCCCCAGCGATGCTTTCACCCTTTCCATTTGTTCTCTCCCCAGACTCCAGAGTCTTTCTCATCTACAACACGGGTGTGCAGGGCTGCCTGGAGACCAAGGACTCGCTGGTGCGACTGGCCAAGGGCTGCAACACCAGTGCCCCAGCCCAGCAGTGGAAATGGGTCTCCCGAAATCGCCTCTTCAATGTGGGGGCCATGCAGTGCCTGGGGGTGTCATGGCATGGGGCCAACGCCACGGTGGGGCTGCACCTCTTGGCCACCTACGAGTGCGACCGCGAGTCAGTCAACATGCGCTGGAGCTGCCGTGGGCTCGGGGAGCAGCTGTCACAGCATCTAGGTGCCCGCCTGGGCAATTCCTCTCTGGACAGGGGGGACCAGGCGCATGGCTCGCAGTGGAGGACGTATGGCACCGAGGAGGATCTGTGCTCCATGCCCTACTCTGGTAACACCTCCTTGGGCATTAGTGTTATCCTGTAACCCAAACCATCCCCAAAACGTGAGCTGAGGCTGCGGTGCTGCAGCAATTGGGGCCTGCCCGGGAAGTTCAGTCCCAGCTTGCTGAGGCTACAGAACCAGGCAGGATCAGGGTGATGGGGAGTGGGCAGCCTTCAGGCACCCCATGACCCCCCACACTGGGCCAACCCACACCCCTCACCCCAGATCTCCCTTCAGCCCCCATAGACACATCCTCAAGCAAGGGCTTCTCTTTTTCCTCAGAGATTTACACCATCCAGGGCAACTCCCATGGGAAGCCCTGCACCATCCCCTTCAAGTACGACAACCAGTGGTTTCACGAGTGCACCAGCACAGGGCGGGAGGACGGGCACCTCTGGTGTGCCACCACCCAGGACTATGGCAAGGACGAGCGGTGGGGCTTCTGCCCCATAAAGAGTAAGTAGCGGGACACATCCCGTGGGGTAAAGCAAAAACCCTGTGCCAATCCCTCTTGGGGACTTTTGGGCTTCCCTTCTTCCCCTGTGAGCAGTCTGCACTGCCAAAGCAGCAAGCTATTGAGGTTTACTGGGTTACTGGAGGGGTTTTTTTGTGTGTCTTGGGTGCTCACCCTGCTCATCCCCACAGGCAATGACTGTGAGACCTTTTGGGACAAGGACCACCTCACCAACAGCTGCTACCAGTTCAACTTCCAGTCAACGCTGTCGTGGCGGGAGGCCTGGAATAGCTGTGAGCAGCAAGGGGCCAACTTGCTGAGCATCACAGAGATCCATGAGCAGACCTACATCAATGGTGAGATTCTCGCAGCCTGGCTGTGCACTCCTCATCTAGGGCAGAGCTGGTGGCACTGTGGCCATTGCCACTGCCAGTTTGCTCTGTCTGCCCCAGGTTTGGGAGGGTGAGAAGCTGGGGACTGAGCTGGGCTTGGGGGACTGATTCTGCCCCTCCAGGGCTGCTGACTGGGTACAGCTCCACACTCTGGATTGGGCTGAATGACCTGGACATCAATGGAGGCTGGCAGTGGTCGGACAACTCACCTCTCAAGTACCTCAACTGGGAGAGTGGTAAGACAGGGGAGGTTTTGGTCGTGGTGGGGCCTGAGGAACACCCTGTGACCACCAGAGATGGCCCCATGGCAAGGGAGGTGGGACAGGCTGCTGCAGGGTATCCCCTTGCTGCATGGGGACAGAGAGCCCCAAGGGCCTGTGTAACAGCCTGGGGCATCTGTGGAGCTGGAGCAGGGGCACAGGGTGCTGAGGGGGAATTGGCCCTCTGCAAACACTCATTGACCCTGTGGATAACCTGGGCTGACGTTCCTTGTTTGGCAGGTTGCTGCATCCCTGCTTAGTGCTGGAGTGTGGCTGAGGAGTGGTCCCCAGTTGCAGACACCCATCCCTAACCCTGGGGTGCTCAGAGGGAAGAGGGCCCATTGGTCATGCCTGGTGCCATCACCCAAAGGCACTTGGGGGAATACAGTGATACCCTGGGAGGAGGTTTGAGGACAGGTGGGAGCAGTTCAGGTCTGATACTTTGACACTCTGACTGCTATCGACATTTCCAGGTAAAACAGTGTCCCTTTGGGTTCTTGTGCATTGAGGCACTATAAATAATCCTGGGCATGTTTGGGTCACGTCTTCATCATGCAAAATAACAAAAGGGGTTTTACTGGTGTTGAAGCAGGGAGAGCTGCATTGGTGGCTCTGTCCTGGCTCCTCAGTAGCCTATCCCCTCCTCATCCCACTCTCCAGACCAGCCTGACAACCCCAGTGAGGAGAACTGTGGGGTGATCCGCACTGAGTCATCCGGGGGATGGCAGAACCGCGACTGTGGCATCGCCCTCCCCTACGTCTGCAAGAAGAAGCCCAATGCCACGGCTGACCCGTTCCTGATGGGTGAGCAGGGGATGACCAGCAACAGGAATGGGCAGCTCTGTATCCCATTGGGGTGTGCTGCCACCCCAGCATGGTCAGGCCCATGGTGTCCCCAGCTTGCTGGTGTCCTAGGTGTGCAGAGCAGGACTTGAGCTCCCTAGATTTGGGAAAAGTCATCACCAGGGAACATTTCCAAGAAGTGCTTGGTGCCATTCCAGGTTGGGTGGTAAGGGAGGGATGGAGAGCAGCAGCTCCCCGTGGTCCCCAGGAGAGGGGATACTCTCTACTCTATGCATGAGGGGATGCCCTCACTCCTATGCAGACAGAAGGGATTTTGTTTCGTCCCTGGAGCTCTGAAGCTGCCATTCCCACACCTTGCACTGCCTGTTACATTTTGGCTGTGTTTCCCACTGCGGCTTTGGCTTGGTCTGCTGAGCACCCGCAGGAGTGCTGTCCATTCCCTGCCAAGGAGAGGGCTGGAGAGCTGGGCAGAAACCCTCAGGCTGCTTTGTGTTCTGCCAGACTCGTGGTCGGAGGTGAAGGTGGACTGCGAGCCCAGCTGGCAGCCCTTCCAGTCCAACTGCTACCGGCTGGTAGGAGAGAAAAAGAGCTGGCAGGAGGCGAAGAAGACCTGCCTGCGGAGCGGGGGTGACCTGGTCAGCATCCACACCCTCTCTGAGCTGGAATTTGTCACCAAGGAGATCAAGCAAGGTAAGGAGGACCTTGCTGTGCCAGCAGCCCCTTTGCTGTCTTATGGGGTCCGTGGAAAAGTCCCTGGATGTGCTGGAGGCTGCAGAGTTGACTTTGTAGCTGTGCAGGGAGCAAAGGTCCCAGGCTGGGAGGTGATGTGTTCCTTGCAGGAGCCCGTAATCCGGGTACATCCTCCATCTGGCAAATGTAAAAGCTGTTCCCGGAGCCTGCAGTGCTGAGTCAAAACTACACAGCTGCAGGTGGGAATGGTGCTAGTCCCAGCTGGTTAATGTAGGAAAAGATGGGAAAACAATTCCTACTGGACTTGCTGGAGGAGGCCAGCAAGGAGCCATAGGAGAGTGGAGGAAGGAGGGGAAATACTGCTGCCCCCTAGCTGGGAGCAGACTGGGATGTGCTGGAAGGGAATGGTTGAAAACCAGTAGCTCACTGGACCTGAGCCTGCAGATCTGGGCTTTTACTCCCATACTGCTAGCCCCTCTCTGAAAGCTGCAGGCAAATGTCCATGTGTTTCCTGCCCAACCCTGCCCTGCCCTCTCCTGCCCACTGGCACCGATGGGGTCAGAGCTGAGCCCTGAGTGGGTTTCAGCAGGTTCTGTGCAGAGACCGGTCCCATCATAGGGCTGAAGTCACCAGGGGGTTCTGCACAGGGTCAGCCAGGAGGAGGGAATTTCACTCCCTCCCTTCCTCTCCTGGCAGATGTGGAGGAGCTCTGGATTGGCCTAAATGACCTCAAGCTGCAGATGAACTTCGAGTGGTCGGATGGGACGCCCGTGAGGTTCACATACTGGCACCCCTTTGAGCCCAACAACTTCCGTGACAGCCTGGAAGACTGTGTGACCATCTGGGGACCGGTGAGAACCTGGAGGGGATGGGGAGTTATCCTGCACCTCTGCAGGGAGCACTGCAGCATCTTCATTGCTGAGGAAGGCATTCCTCAGGGAGTGTCTCCAGCTGGGTTCAACCGAGCTCATCCGAGCCTTTGGGATGGGGGGGATCCATCTCATCATCCTTGGGGATTTGGTGCAGGGAACGAATGTCTTTGGACCCAAGGTAGGGGTGAAGGGGCTGGGACATCCGCCAGGCTGTCAGACGGGCTCATTGCCACTCCTCTTCCCACGCTGCAGGAAGGGAGGTGGAACGACAGCCCCTGCAACCAGACCCTGCCATCCATCTGCAAAAAGCCCGGTCGGGTGAGCCAGGAGAAGGAGGAGGATGACCACGGGTGCCGAAAGGTGAGGGGCACCTGGGGGTGGCAGAGCCTCTGGCTGCCTCCATGGTTCTGCCTGGTGCTCGAGGCTTCAGGGGCCCTTTCCCTAAAACCATTTCGGGGAGCCCCGATGAGCAGCGCCCAGACCAGCTGGTCTGTGCCTTGAGAGCTGCTGAGCTGGAGCACTCTGGGGCTGCTGAGCCCCTCGCTGCCGTGGTGGAGGAGTCCATGGGAAGAAATCGAGACACAAAGCACTCGCGTCTGTGCGCATTGTCCGAGACCCCCCCCATCAGGCGGCCTTGGCTGCCAGCAGGGTTGTTCATTTTTTCCCCCTTGCCTCTCTTTGTGCCAAAACACAGCAGCATGTGGGAGTCTGGCTGGATGGAGGTGGTTGCTAGCCCTATGCCTCGACACGATGGCAGGTTGCCTCCTCTGGGCAGGGCATGGGCATTTTGAGGACACCAAACCAGCAGATTCTCACTCAGCCCTTGCTCTGCCTCAGTTTCCCCAGCTGTCGCATGGGGCTGAAGCCGCCCCGTTCCCACGCTTGCTGGGAAGTGGCTTTTGTGGTTCTCTGCAAAGGCTCCAAGCACTGAGTCTGGCAGCGCTGGCCTCTTAAACCTCTCCCAGCCTTTCAGCGCTGGCCAGTGTGCTTGCACCCTGACTTGCAAGCAGCTGCTCCGGGCCTACTCCCAGAGGTGCTGCTGGGCTCCTCCCATGTCCTTGCCCCACTTCCAGCAGCTGCTTGGCTCTGCCAGAGCTTGGAGGAGCAGAGCAGCCATGCAGGAGAGCCATGCAGGAGAGCTGCCATGCAGGGCCAGATTTGAGGGCTGCCAGACGTAGCTGGAGGAGCCCCAGTGTCAGCAGGTGCTGGGGATGATACACTCGCTGGCAAAGTTCTGCTACCAGGCATCTGTGTGTCCCCAAAGCAGTCCTGAGGACTCCCTATGCAGATTTAACTCCCTCTTGGCTCTTCAGCTCTTATTGTGGCCCTGGGTGCCCAACAGAGATGCACTGGGAAAGAGACTCTGAGGGACAAATGAACCAATGAACCAGTGCCAGGAACAAATGACCCAAGAACCATCCTTCCTCTATGTACTCATCCTCAGTGAGGACTTTTGCCACTCAGAGGCAGAAGCTGGTGGAGAGGAGGCACATCTTGCTCAGGGGTTTGGTCCTATCCACTCCAGCCATCCACTGGTTTTTCATGGTGGCTTTGCTGCCTTTTCCCCCTTTAAAAATCTCCTTCATTTCAGGAACAGCCTTAAAGAATGCAATTAAGGCTGCTTTGGGCAATGGGAAAGGCAGAGCAGGAGAGGGATGTGGAGGCACACTTGGATTGGGAGCTGGAGGCAACAGTTAGGGTTGGGGATCCTGTCCTGGCCCTCTTTCGGATCACAGTGACTTGCTGTGGTGCTCAGTGTGTGGGAGTGCATCCTCAGGGTGTTAGGGGTGCTGAGGCCGGGGCTGGCTGGGGACCCGTCTGGGGACATGGCACTGTCCCAGGACAGGCCCCTTTCTTGGCTGCTCAGTTGCATCCATGCTGCTCCAGAGTGCCCCAGCTGATGGGTCTGTACCTGGATTTGCCAGCTTTGTAGAAAGGCTGTAGGAGCAGGAACTTGGGGGAAAAACTGGGATTTGTGGTTGTTTTCCTTTCCCAAGGCTGCTCCCCTGCTTCCCTCCCCACTGTGCTGATGACACTGCATATGGCATCTGCCCCTACTGTCCTTCCAATGCTCAGGGGGCCCAGGAGTAGAACCCTAGTGATGCTTCTCCTTCCAGGGGGTCCCTGAGCCTGGGGCCACTTGGCTCCTTGGCTGAGCCACTTCACCCTTGTGAAGGGTCTGTGTCCTCTCTTGCGGATGAGCCCCCATGTCCCTCCCCACTCTAGCATCACCACCCAGGGCCTCCCCGCTCCCTGCTCTGGCGGAAAACAGGCACTATTGTGTCTCCAACCCCGGAGAGACTCCAACATCAACAAGGCGGGGGATTAAAGCTGGCTGCAGTGGTACTCGCTTTGGACTCAGCCCCGCGGCGTAAAGAGGAGGATTGTGTTCCCCTCCCTGCACCCCGGCCAGGGCAGGACGCTGGCAGGGAGAGCTGTTTCCCCAGCTTTGAAGCTGCCTGGGTGTTTGTTTTCCCTGTAGCCACGTCCTCTGGGACCAGGGACTTGTTAGAACTCAAAGCTGAGCAGGGTCAAGCTGGGGCAGCTGGGGGCAGGAGACCTCCCAGCAGAAGACAGAGGCGGTGGTGGGGAACTTGGGATGTTGCTCTTGTGCCCTGGGATTGCTCCCATCCTTCTGGGGAGGTCCAGGTGGGTGGTGGTGGATGTTCTCTGTCACCCGTCCCCAGGGCTGGAAGTGGCACAGCCCATCCTGCTTCTGGCTGGGCGAGGACCGTGTCCCCTACAGCGATGCCCGCAAGACGTGCTCTGACTACAGCTCCACGCTGGTTACCATCACCAACAGGTCAGTGCCATGCCAATGGTGGTGGGTTTACCCCAAAATGAGCCCTGCAAGGTGGGGAGTGACTTCCAAGGGCTGGAGCATCATGGGCGGCTCAGTGTCTGAGCTCCTTGCATTGCCCACTCTCACTGTCCCTCCAGGTTCGAGCAGGCATACGTGAGCAGCCTCATCTATGGCTGGGATGGGGAGTATTTTTGGACAGCTCTGCAGGACATCAATGAGACAGGCGCATTCCGCTGGCTGAGCGGTGATGAGGTGATGTACACTCACTGGAACCGCAACCAGCCCGGTAAGGGATGGAGGTGGGATGGAGACTCCCCTTTCATGCAGGGCAGGGCTGGCACTGCCCCCCAGAATGGTCCAACCCTAAGGCTGTCATCTTCCCTGCTCTCGTGAGCGCTCCAGGTTACAACAAGGGTGGCTGCGTGGCCCTGGCCACCGGCAGCTCCATGGGGCTGTGGGAGGTGAAGAACTGCAGCACCTTCAAGGCCAAATACATCTGTCGGCAGAACCTGGGCACACCAGTCAATCCTGAACTGCCCAGTCCTTTCCCCACACCCAGCCTCACTGCCACCTGCCCCCCAGGATGGAGCTCTGACCCCAAACTCCGTCACTGCTACAAGGTGAAGGGGGGTTGGATAGGTCGGTGTGGAGATGCACGTGCCTCCTCAGTGCAGGGTGGGGAAGGGGCACATATTGGTGCTTGCAAGAGGCACCCCACAAGCCTGGCTGGGGCTGGATGGCAGCACTATGCCCTGGGACGTGGCTGTCTGCGGGTGGGAACAGTGCTCTGCTCCTGTTCTGCTGCTGAGCCCCCCCATGCTGCGGGTTCTTCCTTTCCCAGGTGTTCAACTTCGAAAAGCTGCAAGAGAAGAAGATGTGGATTGCTGCACAGGAATTCTGCCGGGAGCTGGGGGCCCAGTTGCTCAGCCTAGGCAGCTACGAGGAGGAGCATTTTGTCGCCAACACCCTCAACAAGATTTTTGGGTGAGAGGCTGGTGGCATCAGTGTGTGTCCCACTGCCAGAGTGTGCTTGCCATGAGCCCACAGCCCTCTTGGTGCTCTGGCACATGTGAATGGATGGATGGATGGATGGATGGATGGATGGATGGATGGATGGATCTCTCTGAGCACAGTTGGGCGTAGAGAAGGTGCATCAGTTGGTGTGGTTGATGTGGGAGATGTGCAGGAAGTTCAGCATAATTTGGGGATGGAGCTTGGGTTTAAAGCAGCTCCAGCCCTGAGACGGCATGCCTGTTATCCCAGTTCCTGCCTTGAGGTGTGTGGGGATGGCAGGCTTTGAAAACAAACAGAAAAATCCCTGATTATAAATATATAGTTGTATGTAAATATGAACCCCTCTGGTTTGAAGGGGGTTGTGTACTTACCTGTCCCCCTGGCTCCCCACAGGGAGTCAGAACCAGAGCTCCATGAGCAGCACTGGTTCTGGATCGGCCTGAACCGGCGGGACCCCGCTGGGGACCGGAGCTGGAGGTGGAGCGACGGGCTGGGGGTGAGTCCAGGGGGCATTTGGGTTGTGGGAGGGACAAATCTGGTGCTGGTGGAAATGCCCAACACTGCCCATCTCTCCCAACCCCCAGTTCTTCTACCACAACTTTGACCGCAGTAACTATGATGACGATGACATCCGGAGCTGCGCAGTGCTGGATCTGGCCTCCCTGCAGTGGATGCCAATGCAGTGCGAAGCCCAGCTGGACTGGATCTGCAAACTGCCCAAAGGTACTGGCAAAGGGGTCCCCAAACCCATCAGCTGTGACTGACCCGGAGGAGCATGGGCTGTGGGGTGGTGGAATCCTTGGGAGGAGGGAGGGTGATTCCCAATTCAGGGACTGGGAGAGGTGCTGTCCCTTCTGGTGGAATTCAGGAGGGGCATCCTGCCATTGTAGCCCACGGATGGTTTGCGGAGAAGCATCCATGGGAGCATCCCAGCCTGCACCCCACTGACAGCTTCTCCTTTCTCTTTCTCCAGGTGCTGATGTGAAGGAGCCAGAGATCACAACCCAAGGTGCGTTGGCCACAGCCTTTTGTCAGTCACAGAATATTCTGATTTGGGTGGGACCCACAAGGACCACTGAGTCCAGCTCCTGGCCCTGCACCCCAACAATCCCACCCTGCGCTTGAGTGTTGTCCAAATGCTCCTTGAGCTCTGGCAGCCTTGGACACGTAGTTACTGCCCTGGGGAGCCTGTTCAGTGCCTGACCACCCTCTAGGGGAAGAACGTTCTCCTCATATCCAACCTTAACCTCTCCTGACTCAACTTCAGGTCGTGCGTAGACCGCCTGATGTCCTCAATGGGTGTCTGTTGCAATGTTATCCAGAGGAGGATGGATCCTGAGCAGGGTTGTGGGAGGGAGGGGAAGCCGGGCATCCTGCTGCCGCTGCACTGCAGGAGGGGGACAAAAGCAAAGCAGCCCAACAGGCAGGGACCAAGGGTCAGGATGACCACGGCAGGAGTGTCACAGCCTCAGCATGACACCGGTCCCTGCCTGCAGGCAGCAAAGAGTGGGTGAAGTACCAGGAGGCCGAGTACAAGTTCTTTGAGCACCACTCAACATGGCTGCAGGCGCAGCGCATCTGCAGCTGGTTCCAGGCTGAGCTGACATCGGTGCACAGTGAGGCTGAGCTGCGCTTCCTGGGCCAAAACCTGAAGAAGGTACCAAGGGGACAGGAACTTCCTGGGGCACTGGTGGGCTCTGCTGCCTTGTAGGCTGCTCTTCTTTGACTTCTTTCACCCTTTTCTGGAGGAGCAATATTTGGGGGTGGTGGGCTTTGCTGGGGTCATGATGGGCTTGTGTGGTGGCTGGTCCTGATGCCTGGGGGTGGGTTTGGGGCTCAGCAAAGTGATGCTTTTTGCCTTGGTTTTGCAAGCTGGGGAAGGTTGTCTGATCCTCACGGCAGCCTCAGTTGCTCCCAAAGACCCCCCAGTCCCTTAAGGGTACTGATATGTCCTCTCTGGGCGTGCAGTTCTCCAGGGGCCAGGAGCAGCACTGGTGGATTGGGCTGCACACCTACGAGAACGACGGGAGGTTCAAGTAAGTCACAGACAGCCACCGTGTCCCTGGATATCCCCACACTACCGTCCCCATCACATCCCCACACCACTATGTGCCTGCATGTCCTTGCACCACCATCCCCACCCCTCAGAGTGCTGTGACTCAGCAACTGCATCTCAGGGGTCTCATCCTGGGCTGGTGGGCTGGAGATTTCTCACCCAAGAGGGCAGTGGTGGGACACGCTCCCAGTTAGGGCATTCAAGTGGTCCCATTCACCAAGTCACTGCTCAGCCTTGTGCTCCTCCTGATGCTGTTCCAGGTGGTCTGATGGGACCCTCCTCAATTTTGTCTCTTGGGCTCCGGGCAAGCCTCGGCCCATCAGCAAGGACAGGAAGTGTGTGTACATGACAGCCAGCCGAGGTGAGGGCAGGGCAGGGCAGGGCAGGGCAGGGCTCCGCGTGGCGCTCTGAGGGGCTGGGGCACCGGTACTGGTGCAGAGGGGCATCATGCCCAGCCTGTCCCTCCCCACAGAGGACTGGGGGGACCAGAAGTGCATGACGGCGCTGCCTTACATCTGCAAGCGGAGCAACGGGACGGCTGTGAAGCCTTCCCTCCCTCCAGTACCTGCTGCCACAAGTGGGGGCTGTCCCCAAGGCTGGCTGCCCTTCCTCAGCAAGGTACTGATGGAGGGAGAGGGGCCAGCAGGATGGGAGAAGGGATGGCAGGATGGGAGAGGGGATGGCAGGATGGAGAGGTGATGGCTCCTTCCTGGTCTTCCACCAGCCCGGTGGAGGCACAGAGGGGGTGGCTGCAAAATGGCAGGATGGAGGGGCATGCCTGCACATGTTTTGTGGGGAATGCTGGGGGATGCATTTACAGGGATGCT
>VZRR01003268.1:3542-26905 GCA_013398015.1 Oreocharis arfaki | reverse complement strand
GGGGGGGGGGAGGGTGGCAGGCAGGAGGGTGTGAAGGGGAGAAGGACCACTGGGACAGAATGGGGCTGCAGAGGGTGGCTGGGTGGGGAGGGTACAGGCCTCAGGGTTGGGGGCAGGTGCACCTCTTGGACCATCCTGAGCCCCTGCCTGTGCAGTGTTTCAGCTTCAATGGCCACAACAAAGGTGAGATAGTGAAGTGGCCAGAGGCGAAGCAGTTGTGCGAGAGCCAGGGTGCCATCTTGGCCACCATTGCCAGCCCTCTGGAGCAGGGTAGGTCTCCTCTGCCCCACCACCCCACCAGGGTTCTAACTGCCAGGGGTGGTCCTCAGTGCCTCACCTGTCATTTGCAGCCTTCATCACATCCATGCTGCCCAACATCTCTTTTGACCTCTGGATTGGCCTGCACGATGCCCAGAGGGAGTTCCAGTGGGTGGAGGGGGAGCCACTGCGGCACGTGAGCTGGGCACCTGGAGAGCCCTCGGGCTGCAGCTCCTCCAGCCCCCGTGACAAGTCGGTGAGGGAGATTCACCATAGCACCCCCATCCCCTGGGAAGGTCTCAGCCTCAGGCCCAGCCTTGGGAAAGGAAGGATTTAGTGGGCTGGGGTGGCTCTCCAAGGACAGTGCAGGATGCAGCCCTGCAGGGTGGGGGTTCCTGGCATGAGGATCTCTGTGGTGTAAGACAACAGTGCTAAGGGCAGTGCTGACCTTGTGGCTTGGCTGTGCAGACCAACTGTGTCGTGGTGTGGCACGGCTCACCCCCCCTCTTCACGGGACGCTGGGATGACCGGAGCTGCCTGGAGGAGAAGCATGGCTATGTCTGCCAGCGGAGCATAGGTAGAAAGGGGACGAGGGGACAGCCCCAGCTCTTTTGGCTGGGGATCTGCCACTGCCACCCTGGTGCCCCATGCTGTGGTGGGGCTGGGGAGCTTGGGGCGATGGGTTTAGCTTGGGGAGAGTTGGGGAGATAGGCTTAACTTGGACGGGTGGGTCCCTGGTCCCAGCCATTTATGGGACAGCCCCAAACCTGTGCACACCAGCCTGGCTCAGTGTGTCCCACAGGAACATGCATCCTGGTGGACAGCTCCCAGATGGGGATGGTGCTAGGGTGTCACTGCTTGTCATCCCTGAGGATGTCCCTCTGCCCTCCCCAGTTGCACCAGGATGTCCCCAGGTGCAACCAGCACAACACTGCCAGGGACAGCCTGGCCTGGGTAGAGATGGACAAGGAGCTGACCCACCTGGGATGCAGGAGTGTCCTCTGTGCCCTCTGACTGTGTCTCTTTGCTCCTCCAGACCCGTCTCTGAGCCCTGCGCAGACACCGTTCCCCCCTTCTCCTACCGGCACCCTCTTTTACCACAACAGCACTTACCGCATTGTGCAGAAACCCCTCAGGTGGCACGAGGCGCTGCTGCTCTGTGAGACCCTCAATGCCACCCTGGTCACCATCCCCAACCCCTACAGCCAGGCCTTCCTCACACAGGCTGTCAGCAGCCTGCAGGCTCCGCTCTGGATTGGGTTGGCCAACGATGAGGTGAGGGAAGGGGGCAGGCACCTGAGGCACGGGTCCCCAGGGGGATCACAGCAGCCCCCCAAACATCTCCTCCCTGTGGTCTTCCAGGGAGGCCGGAGCTACTCGTGGCTGACGGAGGAGAACCTCATCTACACCAACTGGCAGGACGGGGAGCCCCAGCAGATCACCGGCTGCTCCTACATGGACACAGACGGGAGCTGGCGCACAGCTGGCTGTGACACCAAGCTGCAGGGGGGCATCTGCCAGCTCCAAACAGGTGCTGGCCAGGGGGCCTGGGGTGGTCCAGGTGGGGTGTGACCAAAGGTTGGAGATGGCATCCCACTGGGGACCTTCTCGAGCATGTCCTTGTGGGTCTGGGTGCCCCAGTGTGCTGTGGAACCCCGACATCCTGTGCCCCATTGCACCTTTAATGTACCATGCGCTCCCCAGGTCACCCCCGCACACACAAGTGGAGCTACAGTGGCAGCTGTCCCAAATCGCTAGAGGACTCCTCCTGGATCCCCTTCCGCAACCACTGCTACACCTTCCACATGGAGATCACCCTGGGGCAGAAGGACGCCATGAGGAGGTGCCAAAAAGGTATGAGGGACCTGGGGTGGTAAAGGAGGGTGCTGCATCCTTGGAAATGGAAGAGACTGGGATCCCCAGGATGTTTGTGGGTGCAGCGGAGCCCCCTTGTCCCTGTGTCCATGTCCAGCCTTGGTCAGCCATCATCTCCTTGCTGTTCCGTGTTAGGGTTCCCCAATCATCATGTGGTTCACAGGTGGGTCCTCAACTTTGTCCTCTTGGGCCCTGCTGCTCCCTAGCTCAATCCTCTCAGTTCTGGGCTCCTCCATGGCAGTCTTCCCTCTGCAGTTGGCGGCACAGTGTTGTCCATCCAGGATGAAATGGAGAACGTCTTCGTGTGGGAGCATCTCCAGGCATATGAGAGCCTTTCCAAGGGGGCCTGGCTGGGCATGACCTTCAACCCCAAAGGTACAAAGGAAGGAATGAGGTTTGAGATACACCCCTGGGCACCTCCATGAACTCCCACCAAGTCTGCGGTGAGCAGAGGAAGCCCTTGGTGGTGGCACCAGTGAGGGGGGCTCATGCCATAGTGTGACCAGGCACACCAGTGTCTCGGGCCATGCTGGACATGCCATGTGTGTCCTCCTCTGGCTTGGTGGGATAGGAAACCCAAAGCCTTCTCCAAGACACTGGAGCCCGCAGATTCAGGAAGCTGCGCGGTAGCCCCTGGTTCTCCCCATCACACCTCCCCACCATAGAATCACAGAACCCCGGGATGTTTTGGGTTGGAAAAGACCTTAAAGCCCATCCAGTCCCACCCCCTCTCATGGGCAGGGACACATTCCACTAGATCAGGTTGCCCAAAGCCCTGTCGCACCTCCTTGTACTTTCTGAGCTGGGACAGCTGGAGGCTGTCTCCTTCAGCCTCCTCAAGCCTAATTTTCCCATTTCCCAGGTGGCACCTTGGTTTGGCATGACAACACTGCTGTGAACTACTCCAACTGGGGCCAACACGACACAGGGCCCAGCATGCTTAGCCAGAACAGCTGCTACTGGATCCAGAGCAGCAATGGCGTGTGGCGCCTAGGCTCCTGCACAAACGTAACCATGGGGGTCATTTGCAAGATCCCCCGAGGTAGGGCCCCCTCTGCTGCCCCAGGCTCCTGGGCTGATGTAGGGTGAGCTGGGGGTGTGGGCAGAGTGCTGCACAGCAGAGCTGTCACACTGGCAGCACCAAACATATGTTTTGGGTAATTCCAGTGAAGGGGCTTGTATGGGTTGGTGTTAGGGTCTTAAGGTTCCCATTGGGCTCAGTGATGGGCTGTGCATGTCTCACTGGCTCGGTCAGCTGCTTGGGGCAGGATGAGGCCAGTGGGACAGTGGTGGAGCAGAGGCAGAGGACTGCCCCAACTGTGTATCATCCGTTGCCTGTGTTGTGGGGCACTGGGAGCAGTGCAGGGTATGGGTCCAGTGGTGCTGGTGGTGGGAAGATGGGATGGTGTCATGGCCGTGCACTCACCTATCTGTGTTACCGTTGCAGTGGAGGAGAGCAGCTTTTCCAGGGCAGGTGAGTGGTACCATCAGCCTGGGCACGGTACCGGGACTGGAAACCAGGACTGGGAGCCTGTGCCACAGCCCGGCTTGTGTAAATAACCAAAGGAATGGGGTTTGCGGGTGGGGAATGCCATTCCCAAGTGATTTTGGCTTTGAGTTAGAACTCCTCAGGAGCAGGAGCCATCCTTCCATGGAGGTGTGTGTCTGCCCACCTGCTTGCCAGATTCTCCTTCCTGTGCCCACATTGCCTGGTCAGTCTGGGGGATGGACACCATGTTTGGTGGTAGGATCCCAAAGATCCATCCCAGGCACCTGCTAAATATTCATACACATTGGGAAAGACCCAGGGAGTCTACGCAGTCCCAGGAGCTCTGCCAGGGGCAAGATGTCCCCAAAACACCAAAGCAGATTCACAGAGTCACAGAATATGCTGAGTTGGAAGGGACCCACAAGGATCATTGAGTCCAGCTCTTAAGTGAATGACCCTTTCGAGAACCAAATCCACAGCCTTGGTGTATTAGCATCATGCTCAACCAGCTGAGCTAATCTCATTCCAGTCCTGTCCTGCTCTGACTCACCATGGGGGAAACAGCATGGGAACAGGCTCCCCAGGGCAGTGGTCACAGCCCCAAGACTGCCAAAGCTCGAGAAGTGTTTGGTCAGCACTCTCAGGCACGGAATGGGAATCTTGCCAGGAGTTGGACTTGGTGGTCTTTGGGGATTCCTTCCAACTCAGGACATTCTGTGATTAAATGACCCTGCCCAAAAACCCAGGTCTGGCTGGAGCCCCACCAGCCCCAGCCTCTTCTGCAGGCTGAGGAAGGAACAGGAGCCGTCTGTCTGCCTCTCAGCAGCCTTTCCTCCCTGCAGCTCTGCCAGAGAACACGACAGCCATCGCAGTGGTTGTGCTGTCAACGTTGGCGCTGTGCGCCGTGCTGGGGGTCGTCATCTTCCTGTACAAGCGCCGACAGAGCGCGGAGCGTGGCGCCTTCGAGAGCGCTCGCTACAGTCGCACCACCTCCAACCCCAGTGAATCTGCCGAGAAGAACATCCTGGTGTCGGACATGGAGATGAACGAGCAGCAAGACTAACGGCAGAGGGGACGCTGGGGATGGGGACCTGGGGAGGGGGGAGGATGGAGAGCATCACACGCTATCCCCATGGCACACGGGGCAGGGGTGGCAGCGGGACCAGTGTGGCAGGACAGGGAGAGGGGCTGGGGTTAGGGCTGGGGTCCAACTAAGTGGGCAAGAGGAGGGAGCCGGGTCCCTCCTGCCCCACGTGTCGCTGCCGTCACCTCTGGGTTTGTCCCCAGCTGCCGGGGGTTTGCCTGCAGCAGCCATGGAGGCAGTTTCAGGGCTAAAAAGTTTTGAGGGAAGTTGCCGCACAAGTTTGAGAGCTTTCCAGCGGCATGAACAGGCTCCAAGACATCTTTGCCTTGGGAGAAGGCAAGAGCAGGCATTCAGGGCCCTGCAGCAGGCTCTTCCCCCCAGAAACAGAGCTGGTGTCCGAGAAGACATCCTCCCAGGCAAGAGGTCTCCAAAGCCGATCTACCTCCCCTCTGTGTGCAGTGGTGAGGGCCCTGCCAGCTCCCAGCCCCACCGCTGTGCAACTCCTTCCCTCTCTTCAGCCTCATCCCCCACGTCCAGCAGAAAGCAGCAGAGACACTGTTGCAGAGATCCGAGCAAGGACCCTCCAGGATCAGCAATGGAATCCCTCTCTCCTCCCTGGCACATTCCTAGGGCCGTGTCGAGCCCCAATGAGGCTGTGGTGGCTTCCTATGTTCTGGCAGCCTAAGCTTGTCCCATTTTCTTTGGTGTGTGTGTCCCCCAAATAACTGCACAGGATAGCACTGGAGCAAACTCTGGTGGGATCACCCTCAGCACTCCAGACCCCACAGGAGGAGTTGGGTGCCGAGGCAGGAGATGCTGCCAGAGAGCTGGAGCCACCCTCTGTGCCTTGCCAGGCAGGGATGGCATGGGGCTGGGGTCACTTGCCGCTAGTGCCTTGTTGGGGCCAGACAGCCAAGGATCAGTGCTGTAGGGTGGGGAGGATTTGGAAGCTTTGGTGGTAGTTTTGAAGTTGGTGGTCTGTTGTTTTTTAAGGAAACAATGGTAGCTTTTGTTGCTATATTGTACTGAGTGTGTGCTGAATATATACGTTTTTTCACACAGCTGGCTGGGGTGTGTGTGGTTGCCTGTTTCCCATGTAGGGTGTAGCAGAGGAGGTGGAGGAGGAGGAAGGCAGTGTGTGACTAATCCCCTGCCTGGCTTTTGGGCTGTGCGGGAAGGAGTGGGGGTGCCCGGGGCTGAGCCATCCTCCATCGGCTGCGTGCAGCAGCATCCCTGGGATGAAGGATGTCAGGAGACAGCGAGAGTTCTTAGGTCCTTGATGGGGGTTCCCTGCTGGGAATGGGATCCAGAGAGCCCCTCGGACCTCTGAAGGGAGGTGACACAAGAGATGCTGCCTTTAGCCCTCTGCCTCTGAGGCTCAAATTGGGGTTGGTTTTGCTGCAAGAATAGGAACAAGCAAATTTTTGTAACTCTCTTTTTTGACATCTGTGTGGATTTTAAAATCTGTTGATTTCACTTAAGCTGGACATTAAGTGTTTAAGAAACTGTTGGGGGGTGGGATGGGGGAACCAGGCACCGTTGGGTTTTTTTTTACTTTTTGGCAACCTCCAAAAGCTGCCATGACATTTCAGGGTGAGGAAGAATCTGGAGCACATGGACCTGCCCCGGCTCCATTTCTCTCTCTCAGCTTTCTCTGCCTTTATTTCCTGAAGTCCTTTCTGGTTTGGAGCAGTTGGTTCTGTCCATGGGCCTGTGCCTTCCTGATGTGGGAGCTAGATCCTGAAAACACAAGTGTGAATCCCTTCTCATTCCCAGCAGCTGGAATTCGTGCTGCAGGGGTGCTTCAAATAGTAGTAGCCGGCATGCTGAGCTGGAAGCTGTGCTGCTGGTGGGGATGGAGGTCTGGGATTAACTCCTTCTGGATGGGCAGAGGTGTTAGGAAGTCCTAAAAAAGTAAAGGTTAGGATTGATGGGCAGGTGTGAGGGAGGAGCAGTGCTGAGGATGTAGCTGGGCAGGGCTGGGGCCCCTTTAAAGTGATGAGACCCTGGGCAGAGTAGGAGCAGGGTAACACAGGGCATATGGCTGGGATGGTGGGGAGTAATAGGTGCTGGAGGAAGTTCTGTGCCATGGAGAGCCTGGGAAGGAGCTCCCACAGCCATGCAGGAGGTGTCAAACTTGGCTCTCACCCAACCCAACCAGGAAGACCTTGCTTAAGAGGGGTTTTTTTTTCTTTCTTCTTGATTACTTTGTTTTTTTTCCTCCTCCTTTGCTTTTGAGAAAAGAAGTTTGTACAGCCTAGGAGAAATGTTGTCTGAGAAGAGTTTTGTGAGCTGTTGGCAGTGATCAGGATTACAGGGAAACGCATATATGGTTACATGGTATCTCCTATCACCATTAGATAATGTGAAGAATTGCTTAANTCTCTGTGTTTTGTAAGATCCTTTTAGAAGCTTGGAAATAAAATTTCCTTTCCCACTTATTTTCTTCCATTTGTTTTTTCCCCTTCCTTTTAACTGGGAAAAGCAAAACTTGTCTTCCCTTTGTCCCCAACAAGTAATGAATATAAAGATGAAATGACACTTACCTGCCTGTAGCAGAGGAGGTTCCAAGGTGCCCAGGTGAGGGGGATGTTGTGTTGATTCCTTGTGGTTTTTGGTTTTGTGTCCCATGGATATGATGTCTCTGCTCCACTGGTTGGTTGGAAGTGTTGGCTGGAGGGAGAAGATGAAGGAGAATGGGCAACATTCATTTATTTATGTATGACTCAAGAGTTCAGTGAAGATGTCAGGTGGAGCAGAGTCCTTGGGAAAGCACTTCAGGAAATTTCCAATGGCATGAATAGGCTCCAAGACCCCTTCCCTTTGGGAGAAGGCAAGCACAGGCATTCAGGGCATTCTGTTTCTGTTTCATAAAATCCTAGAATGGTTTGGGTTCAAAGGGACCTTAAAGCTCATCAAGTTCTATCTCCCTGCCATGGACAGAGACACCTTCCACTTTCCCAGGGTGCTCCAAGCCCCATCCAGCCTGGCCTTGAACACTTCCAGAGAGGTGGCAGACACAGCTTCTCTGGGCAACCTGTTCCAGGGCCTCACCACCCTGATAGGAAAGAATTTCCTCCTAAAGAAATTTCTCACCAAGAGCTGGGAAATGGGGCTTCAATCCAGCTGCACCTGCTTCATCCCATGGTTCATATCAGAGCAGTGAACACTGGACACAACCACAGACACTGGCCAGGCTGCAGGGGAGCTCCAGGGCTGACCTGGACCAGCACTGCTGCACAAGAACATCTCTGCCGGAGCAGTGAGCCTGGCAGCACGCTCACACACCGGGCTTCCCCTGCTTGCACTGGTCACTCTGTCACTCGGTGCTGTTTTCTCACCTCCCTCTTCTTGGGGGTTTCCCCATCCCGTCAGTAGCCTGGAGCTGTCCACACCCACCGCTCCCTTCCCTGGGGTCAGAACCAGCACTGCCTCCGCTCTCCCACAGTGCTGGGGAGAGATGGGATTTCATAACCACAGAATCACATAATCATGGAATTGTTTAGGTCGGGAAAGTCCTCTAAGCTCATTGCGTTCAACCGTTCCCCCAGCACTGTCAAGCCCACCACTAACCCATGTCCCCAGTTGCCTCATCCACATGGCTTTTAAATTTCAATGAGGTCTTGCTTGGGTTTACTGAGGCCATTTGTTTTTTGTCTTTGATTGGGTGAAGGGCATAGGGCAGGCACCTGGAGCAGAAACTCAGGATGCTTTGAAGGAAGAAATAATTTTTCTCTTCTTCTGTTTTTCACCCAAGAGCTGAGACGATCTCAGGGAGGGCTGCTCCATTTAATTGCAAACAGCAGCAGAAATAATGTGGAACGACACTGCACTGCAGCAGGGAAAAGGAGACTGGAGTCATCCTTCTGGAGCTTAAACCCTCTCAGGGTGACCTGACCTGAATTCAGGTGTGTGTTTTCTCTTCAAAGGAAGCCCAGCAAAGCTTGTACTACTGATGCGAAACAATGAAGATCAGAATGTAAATTTATTTATTTATATTTTAATCTAAAAGAAATGTGGCCATTGGGGAAAAGCACAGTTTGTAGTAACCAGAGCCCCTTTCTCACAGGCATGAAGAATGTCTGCCTTTTATCAACTCTTCTAATCTTGAACTGAGCACGCTTATTTTAAGAGACTCGTTAGAAAATTCCATGAGATCTGGTTCAGAATGGGTTCATCTGGAGAAGGATACAAAATAGCCTTGTTATTTTAATCCCCTTTAATTTCCCTGATGAATACCAAGGTATCAGACAGAGGGAAGGCAGCACCTCCAAGGCAGGCAACTAGGACATTCTAAAATTAGTCCCTGGCAGGTGAGCTGCCCCTCAGCCCATGGATCAGCCCTGGATCATGGGCTAGTGTGAGGGTGTGGAAGGGAAATGTCCCTTTTATTTTCAGAAGCAGTTTACAGCATGTGTAAGTGCAGCACACCACACCCAGACCGCAGGTTGGGCTTCATCTGATAAACCTGAGTAAGCCTGGGGTGTTGGTGCAGCCCGAGGCTCCCATTGTGTCAGCTCTGATGCACCCACTGGGCACTGGCAGATCTAAACTGGATCAGGTGAACAGCGACCTCAAGTTCCCTGTTCTGAATAAAAACAGGAGGCTGTGGCAGCTTGATGAGCTACAGTGTCTAAATCGCACCTGATGGCAGGTGAGCAGAATCCTGCTCTCAGAGGCTAATTCCCTCAATTTGATAGGTAAAAACAGATCTAAGCTGCTTAGGACTTATTCATCATCTGCACTGAATACTTGTAGCCATGCACTGAGATGGGCCCAACACCCACAGTGTGTGGGAAGCACTCTATTTGGGAGCCCTACAGCACAGGCAGTGCAGAATCCAGTGTGCCACACTCAGCTCTGCTAAAGGCATGTGGCGGGTTTGTCTACAAGATGTAGCTAGCAGTGCATAGAGAGGGTGAGGAGCCTGCTGGGCCGAGCTGCTCCTCGCCACTCGGAGCCAACACAGTGGTCCTTGTGAAGGTGACGATTCAGTGTTAAATGTTCAGGAACACGAACGTGCTGAGGGGCTGCAGCACAACAAAGGTCAGGGCTTCGCAGAGCCACGGATGTGTCTGGGCTGTGACCAGTGGCCACTGCCTTTTTGAATCAAATTACACTTGGCAGCTGTTTTCATTTCATCCCACGGTAAAAACCGCTACTCTAAAAACAACCAGTTTGTGCAAAACGAGTCACCACAAAATCTTTGTTTCCTCATTCCCAGAAGCCAGGCATAAGCCTGACTCAGAAGGTATTAATCTGTTTGGGATGAAGGAGGAATCCAATGTTCTGTGAACGCAGTGTCTGCTCAGTAAGTAATTTTGTTCAGGAATAATCAAATATGCTGGGTGCTCCTCACCTGGGATGGTTATCAGTCAAATTATCATGTAGAGTTCATGATAATAAAAGTTACCTTAACAGTTACCTTCTAATTCATGCAGTCAGTACACAGCTTGTAAGGCCCAATGTTAACACCAGTGAGCACAGTCCCACATATGGATCAGGTTTCCAGTGGTGGACAATAACTGGTACGGTGTTAACCAGCAGCATAGGGGATATTAAGTCCCTTAAAATTTACAAAATTATACTGCCTTGTCACAAAGTAAAAAGAATTATAATGTACTAAGCAATATGTTTCAAGTTCATGTAATTGAAAAGTTAGGAAATGTGTAAATCAAGCAAGAATTCAGAAAGTTTATGTACAAATCTGAGCCTTAAAAAGAAGCTTAAAAGAATTTATACAGCAAATTTGTATTGATCAATTCTTTTGCTGAGACACAAATGTTACAGGCTTCTTACTGCACAGTGCAGTGAAGCCTTCAGGCTCTTTCTTAGCTTCACTTCCAAACAATAGCAGTATTTTCTAGTTGCTTTCCATGGATTCAGCTCTGTGTGTCAGCGTCCAAGTCAAGATCCGAGCAACTGTTTCCCTTCTGCCTATGTTCTCCCTTTTAAAACAAAGGAAAACCCCCACTTTGTTGAGGCCATGGTAGTTGTTAGAGAATGTTAAATACAAGAACTTTTTTGAAAGTTCATCCCACTCCAGCTGAGGGAAAGCACTCTACACGTTGTAGATGTAAAAGTGTGTTCTGGTCCCCTTGGCTGGAAGCTGTGGACAGGATTATGTCACTTTATAAGTTCAAACTCTAATCAGAAGAAACCTCAGAAGCAAAGAATGTCAGTGTTAAATGTGACTCCAGGTGCACATCAGGGGACCACAGGCATCTCCACAGCTTGTGATTTTAAAGGTTAAATGAGGTTAGTTAAAAACCCAACTTACTAGCCAACTGTTTCCAATTAGGCGAGGCAGTTTTGTGACATAATCAACAGAAATGCCACGTTGACTTCACTACTAGTTACCTTGACCTATGGTCTTTGAAAGTAATCAGCTGTCGATGTTTGCACTTTAAAAGACAACAACAGAAGTTCAAAAAGGACTGTGTGACATAAACACACTTGTTTCATCTTCAGTTAAAGTCAGAGAAAAGTAGGAGTAGGAAAAAACAGTGAAAAGGGTACTTGATACAAAGGCTTTTTGGAATTCCAAGGTCATGAGAGTTTTAATTGTTTTTCTCGGAGTCAGGATCTATAAATGAAGAATGAAGGGTGATTCAGAATTCCTTTCTTCACCAATAAGAAATAAAACTAAGCGAAGTTAACAAGATAAAAAGCCATTGCTTTCTCTTAAGCTTGGAGATAGAGAGCAATCACTGAATAATTATTTTGATTGACAATTATCTGCACTGTTATCTTGCTGTTCTGCTCTCCAAGGCACCCGCACAACCCCTTCTGAACTCGGTTCTGCTGCCCATCTGAGGGTACAACAGCTTCCTCAGCGTTTAAAGGCTGTTTATTTATTGATGTAGCCTTCATTTATTCAGTTTGAATTACTGTAAGAAAGTATAAGGTGTAAATATGGTTTTCTCTTTACACATAAACTTCTAAGAACTCCAGTGCCTCAGGGTCTTCTTCCTTAAAATGGGAATTTCATAATCCTTACAATACTGTTGGTAAGTTTTAATATGCGGAAAACCTTTTCAAGTCACTGGTAGCAAATCATGCAAAAACCTGCAGAGTCCTGCTTGCTTAGATTAGTTATTATTTATAACCCAGCTGAAAAAGCAGTTTTCTTTTTGATGGGTTTGTCAAATCTATAGCATTGTTAGCTCTTCAATATTAAATAAGAAGTAATTTTAGCCCATTCAGTAACTACCAGACACAGTCCTTTCGGCATAGCGGCTAGATGGGGGACACTGTTGAAAAAAAAGCAGGAATGTCTATTTAGAAGAGACATGATTATTGATTAATTAAAATTTGATTCAAAGCACAATTTTATATTCTAAGGAGTGTGTCAGCATGAGCAGGTCACTTTTTGTCTCTCAGTGTTCGAGAACGTTCTGTCCTGTGCTCTGATGGAAGGCAGCATGCTGGAAGTGGAAAAGGCAAGTCATGATGTAGGAATTCGTCACTGCTGGAGCTAATGAGATAGAGCCTGTGAAAGTCTCAGCTGTTATTAGCCAGGCAGTTACTCGATGTCACTGCAGCCCCAGCCAACAGAAATGGAAGAGCTCCCCTTCGGATAAAAGCCATGGAAGGGGAAGCACATCCAACAAAGGAACGAGACTCTCTCCAGCTGAACGAGCTTTGCTGAGAACATGAGTTGTGTTGTAGACACAGGAGCTGAAGCCTTGCTCCACTCGCTTGGCATTTCCCATTGACCCCAGTCACTGCATGCCTTTTAAATCCTGTTTATATGTGGTGTTTTTTCCTATAACTGGCACATTCGAAAGAGAAACCTTACTTTAGCAGCAGCATCACAATCTGCAACTTCATCATTAGCTCCTCGGTAAATGGATCTGCAAGATAACAAATACTTGTCAGTCATTTTTCTCTTCACTACATGGACAATGGATTGTAAGAGGACCTGGAAGGTGAAGGAAAAGCATCTGGTTTGGCTAAAGAAGGCAAATTCACACGCTGGAGAATATTATTATTCTGGTTAATAAATTATTTACTATAGAGAAAGTTTTCTTACCCTTGTATTTGCATTTTATTTTAACCTTTTAAAGAAATACAACCTCTTCTATCAGTTGAGGGGCAGGAGTCCCTGTTCTGTAACACAATTCAGCAATGTTTACATCAGGAACAGGGAGTTAATCTCTTTTTAGGCAATAATCATTGTCTACAAAACTTAAATACAAAGTTTACTTTGCCCCAATAGCCATTAAAAAATCAGAATTGGGACAAAGGAAAATATCACTGTAATGGAAAATAGATAAAATACCTGTGCAATGGATAGTTTAACACCAAGATCAAAGTGAAGGTTGTGGGTAGGGACTTTGGAGGTGGCAGATTTACAATTACAAGGCAAAGAGCAAACATAAACTGCCTTACACTCAGACATGGGAAGCAAGTGATCCTTGACTCACCAGGTGATAGAAGTATCAGTAAAAAAATAAGTTCAAGCAAGTTTCATAACTACATTTAAATTTTTTTCTTTACTTCTCATTAATTCAGTTAAAAACCCCTTTGTTCACAGAAGATGCTCCAGGGTAGGTATTGCTGTGGCCTAGATCAAGATTGAAGATTATTTTATTTTACCTGAGTAACAGTCACATTCAGGAAAAGCTGTGAGGCAAAACACAGTTTGAAGGGAAAGGGGGCACAGACTGAAACAGTCTGTTGAACAACAAAGACTGTTACAGGCTGCTGAAAATGTATTTTTTTAATCAGTAATACTAGCACCTCTTTAAAATTCCTGTCTGGAATGCAAGGTAAAAAAGACTAAAGTTGCGGATATGTTTTAGCAGGTTAGTAGGATCCTCAGCATCCTTCTGAACTCAGCAGGGGTGGGCACCTAAAAATCCAATGGCTTAATGTTGTTGTAGGTCTTGAACCCTGAAAGAAACAACCTGGGAAGTTTCCTGAAAGGACAAGGCTTCAGTTGGTCTTTGCTCAGACTGAACCTGGTGTGGAAAACAGCTTGGGGCTGATGTAGCCCTGCTTTTTGACATCACAGCTATATGAGTAAACGCTCAATGCTCTAATCCACAGAATCCAAAATCATCATGCAAGTAAAAGAAGAGCATGTTCATGCAGTTCATCATTGCACCTTAAAAAGTAATCCAGCTCCTTGCCCTAGGTTTGCATATGCCAATGGTTCACTGTTAGCAATGCTCTGGTAAACAGGGTGGGTATGTAGAATTTCCTGATCAGCTCAAAGGAAAGAAAACATAGCGACTTGTTGCAGTTTGTAGTGGCTTGCCTGGGGTGGTATGACAGGCCACAAGCAGGATGGCTGGAGAGTATCTCTACCCCAGCCTGGGTCAGCGCCTTGGTGCTCCAGCCTTCTCTCTGAAGCCTGGTCACAGCGCTTTCCCTGCCTGGGGGAGCCAAAGGCTAGCTCAGGTTTTGTCTGCTCCGGCAACACGGCGGCGGCAAAGGAGGCGAGAAGATGGTCTCTGCATGGTGACCTCAGGAGATCTTTATTCGCATGGTGATCAGAGGCAAAGACCAGAGGCAAAGACAAGGAATGGGAAAGGGTCTGGGGTTTTCTACATGGGGGCAGGGGGGCAGGGGGACAGAGACAGCACACAGGCCAGTGGCCTCAGGGCACACGGGTGGTACATGGGCGGAGTTGGGGTACAGGGGCCAAGAGGGGGGGCCCGACGGAGTGGCCAGGACGAGGGGCAGGGAAGGCAGGACACTGTGGGAAGGGGAGACATATGAGGAAGAAAAGGGGTGGGGAAATACATTGTTTTTCAGAGGAGGAGACTGCAGGCTCTAGGCCACTTCAGTGACTTTGTTTGAATTAGATGAGAACAAAAGCCTTATTAAATGAAAAGTCTTTGAGAAGATGCCAGCCTTCTTTCTAGATGTTCCAGCAAAAGCTCCTAAGTGCTGGTACAGGCAATTTCACATCTTAGTGAAACGAATAATCAGGGGATGGCCAGCACACAAAAAGAGTAACCAATTGAGTTTTACTGAATGAAACTTTTAAAGAATTAAAAGACTAAAGCCCAACAGACAGAACTTGTACGCTGCAGGAGGGTTTCTTTTTTCTTGTCATTGTTTATTGTTTTTGTGGAGAATTTCAATTAAATATCTTTACTGCATACTTGATACCATGTAAATTTTCCTAATTTCTGAAACCTGCATTTCCTGAATTTTTTCCTCCCTCTTTTTGATGTCTAATGTATTTCATTCATATCTAACATCCCTCTTGACAATTCATGAGATTGTTCATATTTTATGAGAACAATTAAACAAGAATTTTGTACAAATTTAAGGTCTTCTGGAGTTCTGAGCTCCAAAGCTGACTTTCATTTTCCTCTGCTTTAAGCTGTCTTGAGCACTCAGAGAAAGGCAGCCAAGATTAATAAAGGTTTGCCATTTTAACACTGATTAGACATACAATTTAATACAGCTAGGAAAAGCGAAGAGAATGCTTTCTAAGAAAATAAAGTATGGGAATGCTTAATAAACAGGACAGGTGCAGAAATACTTAAAATACAGTAAAGCTTTAGATTACTTTCAGTATCAAAATGACTGTCCTGGGTTGCAGTATATTCTATTACCATCTTCGTGAGCTGTGAAACCAGGTGGGGCAGTGTTTCTTTGCTTCCTCCCTCCGGACTATGTTCTGTTAATGAGAGCATTTGTGCCTTGCCAAAGGACTCATAGATAACGGGCTCTGGGCTATCTCCTGTTAATGGGCCCATCAGTGCCTCACCACCCCATTGTGAGATGCTCTGCCCAAGAGGAGGAACTGAACGCTTCCCACCTGGATATAATCAGAGGTTTCCAAGCACAAAGGTAGCCTTCTCCACTAGACTTNGAGAAGGCTGCACTGGGTGACTGTGCTGTTATAACTGCCATAGTAATTGTTGTTCATTATTTTGTTTTGTTTATATATATATATAAGTAAAGAACTGTTATTCCTATTTCTCATATCCTTGCCTGAAAGCCCTTAATTTCAAAATTGTAATAATCCGGAAGGAAGACGGTTGCATTTTCCATTCCAAAGGGGGCTTCTGCCTCCCTTAAACAGACGCCTGTCTTTCAAACCAAGACAATGACTTGTAAACAGACATGACTAGTTTGCCATTAAATTTTACCTGTCTATTACTTTATACTTAAGAGACTTGTTTCATTTAACCAGCTGGTATTAAGACAGATCTAAGGTTGTAAATTTTTAAGATTTTTTTAGAAGTTGTTGGCTTTTGGAATTAACTTTATACATGGGGAAAGACTACCAGACCCTCAGAGATTTTTACAGATTTAATAATGATTTAATAATGTGCTAATAACACTCAAACTTTGGAGCACAACTGAACTTAAACTAGGAGTAAAGAACAGAATGGAATGTGTTCTTCTGAGATTCATGTGGGAGAGAGTGTGGCATCTGCACTTGGTGTTTGTCATTTCCAAGTCCAATTCGAACCAAGAGTGAAAGAGAGATGCATGAACATGACATCTGCTGATACAACCTTTGTGGTCATTTCAGCTCAAGGTCTTTTGCCTCTTCCTCACAAGATGGTACCTGGAGCATGAGGAAATCTCTATCCTCTCTTTGGGCTTTGACTGATGGGAGGAGGGTTGACAGGGCTTTTTTTTAAACCCAAAGGTCTCCTATAACTGAAAGCTGCTGGTTTCACTCCCTGTTCCCCATCCAAGCTGTAGAAACATGGACCTGCATGGGTGAAAGGTGAAATGATGCAAACAGCTCAGCAGAAGATGGTAAACTTTTATTAAAACATGATCAAACCCCCGTTAATTGTCCATCATGGACACAGCAGTTCCACCACTGTGCCACCTTTGGGACACTGCTCCTTTATTTTTCCTGGAATGATCTATTTACATGCAGTGGACTGAATTACGTATTAAAAAGCACATGTACTTCAAAACTGAATGTACATAATTCTGTATCGAAATATTTGAATGACTAACTGATAAAAGATTGTGAAAAGCCACTCTGAACCCCTGCCATGGCTCTATGTTTTAATTCGGTATTATCTCTGAAGTGCTTCTTTGAAAGTGGTTTCTCTTTCATTCTGCCTGTTGCCGACAGCCTCCTCAGGAGAGTCTTCAGCCAGGCCATCTGTAACCTCTGGCTGCAGCATTGCATCATTTGACATTAAAGCTGTCACTTCAATTCCTGATTGTTTTAGGAAAATCGTGACAAATCAAAATGTTTACCATTTTATACTGTTTCTCTTGCTTGCAGTAAATGTACCACACGTATGAACTGGGCTTATGTTACAGGAGAGGGAGTTGGACTAATTTAGAGCACATTTGACCATGTAATGCTGGGTCATTAACTCATAATTGAGGCTGCTCAGAAACCAGACTCATTCTGGCTATAATTCTGTTCTGCTGCTGTACGAGTCCTACGCACCGGAGCAGATTCTACACCTAGTCCTCTCACCTGTTATTTGGTATCTCACATCTGAACCCAGCATTTCAGAAGGCATTTCCGGATTACCTGGTTATGCTGTTAAAAAGATGAGATTTCCACAGTGAGGCTCCTGTGACCAGTTTGAGGTATCTTTTCAATGTAAGATGAACCACATCTAGAATAGAATATTTCTGTATCTTAGACTTGCCTTTTTCTTTACACACACCTTAAAAAACTCTGGCCAACTGATACGGGCTTTGTATTGGGGATATCTCAAATTAATCTCCCTTCTTTTGCCCAGTTTTTGGGAGTGTTAAATTCTTTGCTGAGTTCAGCTGGCACTGGCACTGGCACTGTATTCAGCTTTCTGAATTGCAAATAAAAGGGTTTTAGTATTATTATAATAGACCGCCAAAATGAGATTTCAAGTGAGAATTTGTGGAACTGCCAAGTCCTAATATGCCACAGAGAGGTGGCTTATGTGCTTCACCTCAAAGTATTACTTTACTTTTTGCATGAACCAGTGGTTTCTCAGGAGAAGACGGTGAAGTTGCTTGGTTCTTTGGGTTTTTTTGAGAGGTTTTGTCTTGTTTTTAATGACGTCCAGCCATAACTAAGCCCAAAATACCCACTAATTTTAAGGGTACGCATGTAACAACAATAACAATAAAAGAAAATAATTATTCTTATCACAGTGTTATTTTAAACTGGACATTTCAAAATTGCAAGATTAGAAAAGAATCACAAAAATCCAACATCTCATAGCCTGGGTTCTAATTAAAATCTCTCCCCACCTCAAGACTGTCAAGATGGGAAGCCACTATCCCTGTAGCTTCAGGATGACTGATGAAAGACTTCAGACAAACCACAAGCAGCCATTTGATCAGTTGATGTGACCTTTCTTTAGAGCAGCTCAACTGCAGCCCTAATGATCCAGTGAAAAGACATTCTATGAATTTAAAAACATAAAAAACATCATTCCAGAACTGACACGTGCTGACCAGGTGGCAAAAAGGAGCGGCGCAGGAGAGCGGCTGGTGCCGCCAGAGGGTCTGTGCCTCAGAGCTTGTGCCTAGTCCCAGCTACCGGCTCAGCAGCAGGATGCTCGCCTGGCAGGCAGGGCGTAGCCGCAGCACCGAGATTAAAAGGAGAGAGAGAGCTTTTGCTTGCCGTTCCAGTGGCGTTTATTGAGGAATGGGGAAAGGAGCAGGGAACACACACAGAAGCGAGGCAGTGGCAAAAGCCCCTTCGAGAAGCTGACAAGGGTTTTTATAGAGGGACAGCTTTGGGTGGAGCGAACACAGGAAACCAATCATAGGGAAGAATAGGGGAGGAACAAGGGGGTACAACATCCAATAAAACACAACTAGAGGAGGGTACAATAAAATGACATGAACTGGGACCAATGGGGCGTCAAATAACGGGGAACTTTCTAGAATGCATACATATTCAACAAAGAAACTGAATATTCATAAGCTAATTATAATAGAACAGGGAAGGGGAGAAACTTATGATTGATAACTCGGTTAAAAGATGGGGGATAGCGTCTATGCCCTAACCCACCATCAGGCAGTGGTCTCTTTATTGTCACAGTCCTTTGCAGCTTCCACTGCTGCTACCACCGCCACGCCAGAGAGCTTTGCAAGGTTCAGAACACAGTTCCATTCAGAGTTTGAATGCCAATTAACTGGAAAATTTCATCCAGTGTTTTGCAGCTTGTAACGAGCTAAGAGAGGGGAAATGGGTTTTAATTTGACATGTCTGTAGTGTTGACCCTCTGACTAGGTCACAATCGACAGCACCACAAATGGATCCTGACTCTTCCTGTGTGCATGCCTGAAATGGGTGGAATAATGAAGGATGTCTCAAGATGGAAATCGTATTCACCAAGCCAAGAAAAGCTTTCACATGGATTGGGATGCTTATAATAAGAACAAGTGCTAGAAGAAGACCTCGTCAAAAACCTCATTTTCACCCTTAGTTTAATTAAGATTCCTAATTCATTGCTGCCAAAACTAGTGAAGAGAGTTGGTGACTTGTTAGCATTGGCCAGAGAAGCTGAAAGGGATGTATCTCTAACCATGTAAATCAGCACTGTCAAAAAAGGTCACTTATCGACCTCATTCCTTAGTCATTCCTGGTGAAAAGAGATTCAACAACAAAAGAGAACTGGTAAAGTGCTATAATACCCAGAAGAAAGCTGTGAGGATGTGACCCTGTAACCCTGTAACCCTTTAACTACAAGGTGACTGGAAATTCTGTATTTTTGCTACTTTTCTTGCTTTTTTTCTAATAATCAGCCTGTATCTCGGCCTCAGAATTCTGTAAGTCTTTAAAAATAAAGGTGATGCAGTCCAAGAGGGAGGCCTGAATCTGTAAGCTTGTCCTGTGCTTGTATGTAAATCCCAAATTGGTGTTTTCCTTCTTGGTTACTGCTTTGTGCTGAACTACATGAGGATGGTAGAATTGACAACACTCAGGCCATGTTGCAGTAATGATAACTTGTCTTGAAGCTGCTTAGTTATTTAACCCGGCATTTCCTTGACCTCTCTTACATTAAATGACTAAAAGGCAGCAGAGAAATAGGTCTGACCCAGTGAATATTAGCGAAGATCAGGAAGAAAGCAAATGTCAAATACTGATTAGACAAGAGCAATGGCAACGACCAAGCATCAATTAAAAGGAAAGTGATGGTGCAATTGAAACTACAGATGTAAAATCCAGAAATGGGAGGAGGTGTACGTGTATGGTTTTTGGAAGGATGTGGCTGCTTCCTTTCTAGATCTAATTCAACCAGAGTGTAGATAATAATCACTAATATGAAAAACAAGGAATGAATTTCCTGCATTTGTAGATTGAAGGTCTCTAAGGAAAATCCTGGCACAGTGGGAAGACAGGGGCAGAATCAGATGGTGTTAAGCTTTCCCGAAACAGATCATGAAAGAGGAGTGAGCTGCCTCTAGAAGTGTCAATTCTCCAGAAGATACAGCAAGAGATCTTGACCACCTCTAGGTACTGAAGATTTCACGGTACTTGTAACTGTCACAAAATAAAAGGCAGCACCCTGGAAATGTTCTATGAGGGGTAATTGATTTTGTCTCCCCAGTTTTCCACTCTACAGTTCTAAGGGAATACTTTTTCTTAAAATAGTAAATCTAATCAACCCTCAGGACAAAACATTTATTTGGTCCCACTCTTGACAAACAAGTGTTTTGTTTGCATTTGCCTCTGTAATTAAAGTCCCACTTTCAATAGTGAAATGATCTACAAAAATTAATAATTATTTCCCCTGTAAATACACTGTACAGTATTTCTGTCATGAAAGAGTAGCCCTTATTCCAAGGCAGAGATGGCTCTATTCCACTGATTAGGGACAAAAAATGCTGTGTACATTGGGGGGGTGGGGGGGCAGGCGCAGAGAGAGAATGGCTGACAGGAGGGATTTTTGTACACATGCACTTAGAGAATGCACATGCTGGATGTTGAATGTCAATCCAAGATTGATAAAAGCTACTTTAAGGCTACTAGTGGTGTTTCTGAGAACTACCAAACTCCTTTTGAAAAGTGTAAGTAGGAAGAGGCAGAACCAGCCAGCCTGTGAATGGAAGCAGCATCACCCTTAACTGTGAATTTATCTGACACAGGACTTGGAGCAAAACACCTCTGATTTTTGTTTAGGTGGTTTGGGGGTGCTGCTGTGTCCCTCTCATGGGTCAACTATTCTGGTACCCCTGGGAGAGGCTGTAACTGGGTCGGTGTATTCTTTGTGCTGTATTATTCTATGCTTTAGTGTGCTTATAGGTGTTCCTCAAATTGTTCTTTTAACTGTTGTCTCTTTCTTCACCCTTTCCCCCCAAATTTCTGTATTCTTTTCTTCTCCAAGCCATGATGATGTTCTTCAGCCTTTCAGTGAGTGTCAGCCAATCCCAGCCTAAGTAAAAGGCTTTCTGTTCATGTGTGTTTTACAACATAGTGGCAAATCAATCATTAAGAAAATATTTTGCTGGTGAATGCTTCTGTCAGGGATTCTGGGAAATAATTTTCTTTTCTGAGTAAGTCTACAAGGCATCCAGATTCAGAATATACACTGTTTACTGCAAATAATTTGAGAAAAACACTTCTATCAGATTGTGCATCTTCTCTAGTTGGTAGGTAGGACTCTGACACATTGAATTATTTATTTAGATGAGTAGAAATGCTGAAAAGGGCACCTAACCATATGTTTTAGGTGCTTTTGGCATCACTAGGAAGGCATCACAAATAATACCCTAAAATTACAGCAGTAAAATATGATACAAAACACCTGAAGAAAAAACCACAATCTTAATTACTCTAAATAATCTAGAAATGATTCACGCTTGCAATTCATCCTGTATTTTTAAAATGTTGTGGGGGAGGGAAGGAGCCTTGTAACTTCTCCTTGTGTGGAATGTGTAAGCAGGATGCTGTGAGTCACAAAATGAGACTTGAATACAGGTATCAGTTCAAATTCAAAGCTTCAAAACCAAACTCTGTGCATGGGATTCACATGCAAACCTTGTTACTTAGCTGCCAGTACCAGAAAAATGTAATGTGTAGAAGTGGGGATTCAGACTCCTACCAGGCATTCAGAGTAAAGCCAAGACATTGGAAAGACTCTGGAGAAGGCAATTCCTACTTGCAGTCTGCTAAAAAGTCTAGTTTTAACAACTTGTTACTTTAGCTTGCGGCGTGAAGTCCTGTCCATGACTTGAACTCCCTTGAGTCAGGGAAAGTTGAAAGTAACAAAGAAAGAACAGAATTTGTGCATTAAAATCCAAGAATAGTGTTTTGCAATCTTACCGAGGAGTCCTTTTTTGGTTGCGGAGCTTCCGTCAGGAAGCAATCTTCAGATGTTCGCACCTTTAGGATAGAGAGCCCCACTTTCGGTCATAGGCGCCACAGAAGCTGACAGGACTGACAGGTCTCGCTGGTCTTGGCCTCTATGGGGCCATATCTCAGCTGCCCCAAAGACACTCAGGCATCAGGCTTTCCTTGCTGGGAAAAGGATCTGCACTGAATGGCCAGGCGCCTGTGGCTGTAAGTGGGATTCTGTCTCCTAGAACTGTGAAAGAATGAGGATTTCTCCCAGATGAAAGCTGCCAGGAGCTATGACTCTGGCTGACCTTGGGCTCCTGGGGGCCACCTGAACTGCCCACAAGACACTGGGTTGCTGGGTTGGGTGTAGTTGTAGGGGGTAATGGTTAGGGTGGTGGCTAGGGTAGTGGTCGGGGTAGTGGTTAGCATAGTGGTGAAGAGTAGTGGTTAGGGTAGTTCTAAGGTCAGTGGTTAGGGTAGTGGTTAGGAGTATTGGCTAGCAATAGTGGTTAGGGCAGTTAAAAATGGTAACTTTTCTTATCTTTTTATATAGAGAGAAGAAAAATTTTTTATAAAAATTGATTTCTATATACAACCCCGTATCTACTGCTTTATATGCAGGATCTTAGAGAATAAGAAATTCTAAATACAAATATATAGGGTTTGAAAGTGCAAGTATAACTTTTGTATATATAAATTAAATAATAAAGGGCTTGAAAACGGGAGAAAAGATGATCTCTATGAAGGCAATAGAAATAGCTCTGTGTATTCACAGCTTTTATGTCCCACTGAAACGCGGTCTGAGATCTGGGCTGAGACTTAAATCGCTGCTGCCACCTGGTGACAATCACGAGGTATTACGCATGTACACTATTTTTAATGACTCGGTAGTGTCACCTGCAGACTAAAAGCGGTACTACAACTAAATGTGTGGATACGCAGTGACTCGACGGTAGCTACGCATTTGCCATGGCTTTTTACACTTAGTGCTGCCGCCCAGTAGGAAACATCCGGTACTGCGAGTCAGAGCGCTGCGGTGGCGCTTTCCGTGGCTGCCTCTGCCTCCCTACAGCCCTGGCGCAAGTGCAGTGCCCAGGAGCAGCTTGGGAGCACCAGGCGCAGGTCCCAGCTGCTGTGGTAGTTATTTGAGGAGATCATCCATTTCAGTGTCAGCAGGGCAATGTAAGTAGATATCTAAGTCAGAATAGAGAAGACTGATATTGAAGTGTCAAAATACACAAGTCTAAACAGTCTAAATAGATGTTTTATATGAGTGTTAATATAAGTTAAACAGACGCATGCCAATAGATCTCTAAGTATAAATATGTATTCTATATAGTAAGCGCATATAGACATAGTCTAAATAGATTAGTATATATAAATTATCTATGTATATATTTTTATATATAATATATAGTATATTT